>JAGKQL010000067.1:3858785-3874540 GCA_018398635.1 Cyprinodon brontotheroides | reverse complement strand
TTTCCGAAAAAAAAATATAGACATTTTGATATTTGTTTATGCAATTTTTACTTTTAAGTTTCGTATTTTAATTGAATTTAGATATAAATCAAAGTGTTTTAATTTGATTAAATTAATTTATTCTATTTAAGTTGGTTTGGCTTGACTTTATATATATTTAAATTAATATTTATTTTATTTAAAAAACTTTTGTATAAATAGATGCATAGATATATCTGTTTAAACGTACAAAATAAAACCCGAATGAAGCAATAAAATAAAGGCTATTTTTTATTGGGATTTTTTCCCCGTTTTAATTTATTTTATGTTTAATTATTTTTCCTGTTTAACGCTAATTTTGCATAATTATCATTTTATTTGCATGTTGTGTGGTTTCGGTTACGCTCCACTGCTTTTTGAAGAAGAGGAATTCCGTGGCGTCACTTCCTGTTAATGTTATCAGCGTCTGTCGAAGATGAGTAATGGCGGAAGATGTCTCACTACAGTTTGAATTGTTGTTCCTGAACGTGTAAAAACTGATTGTTAATTCTTTTTTTATTTTTATTTCAGTGGTTGAAACAAAGTTATGAGGAATGTCGGTCTGTATCAGGAAGAGCAGTTATTGTTTGTTGCCACAGTGATCAGAGTCGGAAACCTCCCTCGGCCACATTCTTCCCTCAGAGGACTCATCTTCGCAGCAATAGACAATCTGTGCAGGTCCGGGTAAAGGTGGGGCGCTCAGTCTGATGACCAACTTGGAAAAGTTTTCTGAGGCGGATTTCTGAGCGGACGGGAGAGAAACGCGTCAGCAGGTGAGTTAGCCGAGCTTCTCCGGTTTGTTCCGGTCACTCCCCGGCTGTCGGTACCGCAGAAAGAGGCGTTTAACGGAGCGTTTTCCCTGACGTTATCTGTTGCTGCTTAACTGACTAGCCACCACCGGGAGCTGATTGACAGGGGAGGCAGCCAATAGGAGCCTCCGGAGGAAGTTCCGCTGGCAGTCTGAGCCAATCAGAGGCGCCGCTGGAGCTGAAGGCGGGAGCTTTGGGCAGAATGTTTAGTATCTTGTAGAAACAGGTTTTCAGCTGTCAGCTGGCGGCTCAGAGAGGAAGCTAAGCATCGACAGAGAGAACGATGGTTCCTGCTTCAGGTCCAACTGCCCTGCCTGTTCTGTTCTGATGGTTCCTGTTCTCATGGTTCCTGCTTCAGGTCCAACTGCCCTGCTAGTTCTGTTCTGATGGTTCCTGTTCTCATGGTTCCTGCTTCAGGTCCAACTGCCCTGCTAGTTCTGTTCTGATGGTTCCTGTTCTCATGGTTCCTGCTTCAGGTCCAACTGCCCTGCTTGTTCTGTTCTGATGGTTCCTGTTCTCATGGTTCCTGCTTCAGGTCCAACTGCCCTGCTAGTTCTGTTCTGATGGTTCCTGTTCTCATGGTTCCTGCTTCAGGTCCAACTGCCCTGCTAGTTCTGTTCTGATGGTTCCTGTTCTCATGGTTCCTGCTTCAGGTCCAACTGCCCTGCTAGTTCTGTTCTGATGGTTCCTGTTCTGGTGGTTCCTGTTCTGGTGGTTCCTGCTTCAGGTCCAACTGCCCTGCTTGTTCTGTTCTGATGGTTCCTGTTCTGGTGGTTCCTGTTCTGGTGGTTCCTGCTTCAGGTCCAACTGCCCTGCTTGTTCTGTTCTGATGGTTCCTGTTCTCATGGTTCCTGCTTCAGGTCCAACTGCCCTGCTAGTTCTGTTCTGATGGTTCCTGTTCTGGTGGTTCCTGTTCTGGTGGTTCCTGCTTCAGGTCCAACTGCCCTGCTTGTTCTGTTCTGATGGTTCCTGTTCTGGTGGTTCCTGCTTCAGGTCCAACTGCCCTGCTTGTTCTGTTCTGATGGTTCCTGCTTCAGGTCCAACTGCCCTGCTTGTTCTGTTCTGATGGTTCCTGTTCTGATGGTTCCTGCTTCAGGTCCAACTGCCCTGCCTGTTCTGTTCTGATGGTTCCTGTTCTCATGGTTCTGTTCTGATGGTTCCAGCCCTGATGGTTCTGTTCTGATGGTTCCTGTTCTCATGGTTCTGTTCTGATGGTTCCAGCCCTGCTAGTTCTGTTCTGATGGTTCCTGTTCTGATGGTTCCTGCTTCAGGTCCAACTGCCCTGCCTGTTCTGTTCTGATGGTTCCTGTTCTCATGGTTCTGTTCTGATGGTTCCAGCCCTGATGGTTCTGTTCTGATGGTTCCTGTTCTGGTGGTTCCTGCTTCAGGTCCAACTGCCCTGCTTGTTCTGATGGTTCCTGTTCTGGTGGTTCCTGCTTCAGGTCCAACTGCCCTGCTTGTTCTGTTCTGATGGTTCCAGCCCTGCTAGTTCTGTTCTGATGGTTCCTGTTCTGATGGTTCCTGCTTCAGGTCCAACTGCCCTGCCTGTTCTGTTCTGATGGTTCCTGTTCTCATGGTTCTGTTCTGATGGTTCCAGCCCTGATGGTTCTGTTCTGATGGTTCCTGTTCTGGTGGTTCCTGCTTCAGGTCCAACTGCCCTGCTTGTTCTGATGGTTCCTGTTCTGGTGGTTCCTGCTTCAGGTCCAACTGCCCTGCTAGTTCTGTTCTCATGGTTCCTGTTCTGGTGGTTCCTGCTTCAGGTCCAACTGCCCTGATGGTTCTTTTCTGCTGGTTCTGTTCTGCTGGTTCCTGTTCTGCTGGTTCTGTTCTGCTGGTTCTGTTCTGCTGGTTCTGTCCTGATGGTTCTGTCCTGATGGTCCCTGTTCTCATGGTTCTGTTCTGCTGGTTCTGTTCTGATGGTTCCAGTCCGCATGGTTCTGTTCTTCTTCACTGACACCCGCCCACTCTGACACCACTGATAATGTCAAGTGGGTCATTCCACAGCACCTCCATGTCATAGATCATCCAGGGTCAGACCGGATCAGAACCAAGCTACCAGAACCTTTACTAGAACCTGTGGATAAAAAAAAAAAAAAGTCCTGATGGTCCAGATCCCGTCCCACAGGTTCTAATAGGTCCTGATGAACCAGCTCTGCCCCGGCGGCTCTGACCATCCAGGAGGTTCTGTTCACTGCAGCAGAACCTCCTCCAGATGGTTCTGTTAGTGTCTGAGCCGGATCAGAACTTTTGATGATCTCTTTCCTTCCTCAGCCGTTGAAGCCGACCCGTGTGGGTTCGTTCTGCCAGAACCAACGAACATCTGAACCTTCAGGAGGAGAAACCTGCCAGAGGAGGTAAATGAAGGGTTTCAGAACCGGCGCCATGAGGAGATCAGAACCGATGGGGTCCATTTGACCCGTTTACCTGCAGCTGGAAACCACATCTGCTTCTGTTCCATCAGGACCTCCAGAACCCGGGTCAGAGCTGCGAGGCCCCGACCCGACCCGGACCAGAGCCATGTCCTCTGGCAAGAACAAGAACCAGACCTCCCTGGTCCTCCACAAGGTGATCATGGTGGGCAGCGGCGGCGTGGGGAAGTCGGCGCTCACCCTGCAGTTCATGTACGATGAGGTGAGTCTCCGGGCGGACTCCGTTTCCCATAATGCCTCTGTGCTCCCTGGCCTCCCCTCCCCTCACCTCTCTGTCTGCAGTTCGTGGAGGACTACGAGCCCACCAAGGCCGACAGCTACAGGAAGAAGGTGGTGCTGGACGGCGAGGACGTCCAGATCGACATCCTGGACACGGCGGGACAGGAGGACTACGCCGCCATCAGGGACAACTACTTCCGCAGCGGCGAGGGATTCCTGCTGGTCTTCTCCATCACGGAGCACGAGTCCTTCACCGCCACCTCAGAACTCAGGTCCGCTTCACAGCCAGCACTGCACGCTTCTGCTGATCCAATCTGGAATCATGGTTCTACATTCAGCTGATCCAATCTGGAATCATGGTTCTACCCTCAGCTGATCCAATCTGGAATCATGGTTCTACATTCAGCCGATCCAATCTAGAATGATGGTTCTACCCTCAGCTGATCCAATCTGGAATCACCTTTCTATACTCAGCTGATCCAATCTGGAATCACCTTTCTATACTCAGCTATTCTATACTCAGCTGATCCAATCTGGAATCACCTTTCTATACTCAGCTGATCCAATCTGGAATCACCTTTCTATACTCAGCCGATCCAATCTGGAATCATGTTTCTATACTCAGCCGATCCAATCTGGAATCATGTTTCTATACTCAGCTGATCCAATCTGGAAATATGGTTCTACACTCAGCTGATCCAATCTGGAATCATGGTTCTACACTCAGCTGATCCAATCTGGAATCATGGTTCTACATTCAGCTGATCCAATCTGGAATCATGGTTCTACACTCAGCTGATCCAATCTGGAATCATGGTTCTACACTCAGCTGATCCAATCTGGAATCATGGTTCTACACTCAGCTGATCCAATCTGGAATCATGGTTCTACACTCAGCTGATCCAATCTGGAATCATGGTTCTACATTCAGCTGATCCAATCTGGAATCATGGTTCTACACTCAGCTGATCCAATCTGGAATCATGGTTCTACATTCAGCTGATCCAATCTGGAATCATGGTTCTACACTCAGCTGATCCAATCTAGAATCATGGTTCTACATTCTGCTGATCCAATCTAGAATCATGGTTCTACCCTCTGCTGATCCAATCTAGAATCATGGTTCTACACTCAGCTGATCCAATCTAGAATCATGGTTCTACATTCTGCTGATCCAATCTGGAATCATGGTTCTACCCTCTGCTGATCCAATCTGGAATCATGGTTCTACATTCAGCTGATCCAATCTGGAATCATGGTTCTACATTCTGCTGATCCAATCTGGAATCATGGTTCTACCCTCAGCTGATCCAATCTGGAATCATGGTTCTACCCTCAGCTGATCCAATCTAGAATCATGGTTCTACATTCTGCTGATCCAATCTAGAATCATGGTTCTACACTCAGCTGATCCAATCTAGAATCATGGTTCTACATTCTGCTGATCCAATCTAGAATCATGGTTCTACCCTCTGCTGATCCAATCTAGAATCATGGTTCTACACTCAGCTGATCCAATCTAGAATCATGGTTCTACCCTCTGCTGATCCAATCTAGAATCATGGTTCTACATTCTGCTGATCCAATCTAGAATCATGGTTCTACACTCAGCTGATCCAATCTAGAATCATGGTTCTACCCTCTGCTGATCCAATCTAGAATCATGGTTCTACATTCTGCTGATCCAATCTAGAATCATGGTTCTACACTCAGCTGATCCAATCTAGAATCATGGTTCTACCCTCTGCTGATCCAATCTAGAATCATGGTTCTACATTCTGCTGATCCAATCTAGAATCATGGTTCTACACTCAGCTGATCCAATCTAGAATCATGGTTCTACATTCTGCTGATCCAATCTGGAATCATGGTTCTACACTCAGCTGATCCAATCTAGAATCATGGTTCTACCTTCTGCTGATCCAATCTGGAATCATGGTTCTACCTTCTGCTGATCCAATCTGGAATCATGGTTCTACATTCTGCTGATCCAATCTAGAATCATGGTTCTACATTCAGCTGATCCAATCTGGAATCATGGTTCTACATTCTGCTGATCCAATCTAGAATCATGGTTCTACCTTCTGCTGATCCAATCTGGAATCATGGTTCTACCTTCTGCTGATCCAATCTGGAATCATGGTTCTACCTTCTGCTGATCCAATCTAGAATCATGGTTCTACACTCTGCTGATCCAATCTGGAATCACCTTTCTACACTCAGCTGATCCAATCTGGAATCATGGTTCTACACTAAGCTGATCCAGTCTAGAATCATGTTTCTACCCTCAGCTGATCCAATCTAGATTAGTTTTTCTGCCCTCAGCTGAAACGGGTTCAGCCAGACCCAGACCAGTCCAGACGGTCCAGACCAGAACAGGGGTGGGTAACTCCAGTCCTGGATCCTGGAACTCTTAGATGTCCTGAACAGGCCTGGGTCACGTACAGAACCTCCTCCTCAGGAGGAGAACCAGAACCTGACGGGTCGTAATTGAAGGAGTTCACCAGGTTCTGATGGTTCTGTTGGTTGGTTCTGACTGACCCAGGGGGTCCAGAGGCTGTAATTGGTTCTATGGTTCGGTCCCATTCTGGTGCCTCAGAGCTTCTGGTCACCTGGTTCTGATGGGCCAATCAGAAGCAGAGCTGGTTCCTGCTGTGCTCTTCAGGTTCTGTTGGGTTCTGTTTGGACTGATTTAACGGGTTCCCCTGCTGTGTCCGCCGGCAGGGAGCAGATCCTGCGGGTGAAGGAGGAGGAGACCGTCCCGCTGCTCCTGGTCGGGAACAAGTCGGACCTGGAGGACAAGCGGCAGGTCAGCGTGGACGAGGCGGCCGGCAAAGTCGCCGAGTGGGGCGTCCAGTACGTGGAGACGTCGGCCAAGACCAGAGCCAACGTGGACAAGGTGAGCGGGGGAGGGGGTTCTGGAACCGACCCGGGGCGACCCGTTCACTGACTCACCGACCCGTCGACTGACCCTCAGCGACCCGTCCAATGACGCTCACCCACCTGTCCTCCGTCCTCCAGGTGTTCTTCGACCTCATGAGGGAAGTCCGTAAGAAGAAGATGTCTGAGAGCAAAGATAAGAACGGGCCGAGCGGCGGCAGGAAGAAGAAGAAGTGCTGCGTTCTTTAGACCGCCCACACCTCTGGCTCCGCCCACTGGGAACCTCCCACCTATTTATCTCCTCCTCACATTCCTGTCACTCTGAAACACTCGTCTCTACATTGGGCTGCCCTGAACTTATCTACAATCACACTTCTACCCTCAGCTGAACCAATCTAGAATATGGTTCTACCCTCAGCTGAACCAATCTAGAATCATGTTTCTACCCTCGGCTCATCCAATCTGAAATCATGTTTCTACCTTTAGTGTTTCTACTTGAACTGATCTAGGATCCTGTTTCTAGTCCGATGTTTCTAGTTGAACCGATCTAGGATCCTGTTTCTAGTTGAACTGATCTAGGATCCTGTTTCTAGTTGAACTGATCTAGGATCATGTTTCTAGTTGAACCGATCTAGGATCATGTTTCTAGTTGAACCGATCTAGGATCATGTTTCTAGTTGAACTGATCTAGGATCATGTTTCTAGTTGAACAGATCTAGGATCCTGTTTCTAGTTGAACTGATCTAGGATCCTGTTTCTAGTTGAACTGATCTAGAATCATGTTTCTAGTTGAACTGATCTAGAATCATGTTTCTAGTTGAACCGATCTAGAATCATGTTTCTAGTTGAACTGATCTAGAATCATGTTTCTAGTTGAACTGATCTAGGAATCATGTTTCTAGTTGAACCGATCTAGAATCCTGCTTCTAGTTGAACTGATCTAGAATCATGTTTCTAGTTGAACTGATCTAGAATCCTGTTTCTAGTTGAACTGATCTAGGATCCTGTTTCTAGTTGAACTGATCTAGGATCCTGTTTCTAGTTGAACTGATCTAGAATCCTGTTTCTAGCCGGTCTAAGCAGCAGCAGTTTTCAGCTCTAAAGGGAAAAGGAACCAATCAGAGCAGCTTCCTCTTATTATTATTTTACACTTTGCACTTCGGAGCATCCATTTTGTTTATTATTCATGAATGTGAAGAAATAAAATTCTGTTAGAAAACTGCTTTCTGTTTAATTTCACCTTCCAACGAACTCTAGATATTCATTCTGGTTCACATAGATAAGTTATACACATTAAAGAAGGAATAAACTAATATAGAAATGAGCAGACTGGGTTTTTATGTCTAAAAATCAGATGATTAAAAAAAAAAAACTGAACCAGAATTAAAGCGTTATAAATCAATTAATGAGCGGATAAATGAGCTAAACTTGATTTATTACAGGAAAAAATTAAAAAGAAGTTTTTAGATGGTTGAAAATGTTTTCATTTGAATAAAGATTTTTCACATTTTACTCATAAACCAGGAAATGAAATCAATGATTTTAGAGTTAAACTCTTTATTTTCTAACTTATTCTAGCAGAGTTCCTGTTAGCTTTGGTCCAGCAGGGGGCAGTATAACTTCTCCTTTAGGGGCTGAATGAAGGAGTTTTTGGCAGAAAGAAGCAGCAGTTCCTGTTTTACAGCATCTTCTCAGTCAGACCTCATAGTTCAGATGATGAATCAGATTAAAATCCGTCGCTTTAGGGAAGAATTTTCCAGAAGACGGTGACACACTTTCCCCCCCAGGCCTCCCTCTAAGCCTCTTACTGTAATTCAGCTCCTGCTGAGGCGGCAGGACCGCTTCCCTTCATCCTTCCAGCTCCTCACAGCCTCCTCGGCAGCTTCCGGAGCTCCGGGTCCCGGTCCGTGCCTCCAGGATGCTGGGCGGAGACGTGGTGGCGGCGTGGGAGGTGGCTCTGAGTGACGGCGTCTACAGGATCGAGTTCGCTCACGGTACCACCACCGGGAAACGGGTGGTTTACGTCAACGGGACGGTGAGCTCTGGTTCTGGTTCATTCAGAGGCTCCTCTGAGGGGTTTGGTCTGACAGAAAGGTCAGGAGGTCAGAGGGTCCGGACTGAGGCGGAAACATTTAAACTGGATTAATTCACACAGTGACAGGGAGTCCTGAACGTACCTCTATTTTTATTTGCATCTGGAACCAATAAGGTGATTTTCTGCTTAAACATTAAAACATGTATAAATTATAGTTTTTAAGAATTCACTTGTGGGGAAATTAAGAAAATATTGTGAATCCTTCTGAAACCCTGAACATCCATTTGCATCCATTATAATAAACATTTTTGTTTTAAATCTTGTTTTTCTATTCAGGATTAATTAATCAACCCTTACTCTGCTCTTTAGAGGACATCCTGGCATTTCCAGTAATGAGTCATGTGACCAGTTAACGTGTTGGAAACCTTTTTTTCCTTCAAAATGACAGGCTGACCTTTAGCCGCATTTTATGAAAAAAATAAGTACGATTTTTTTTTTACCAGAATAACTATATAATTTCTTGTTAATTAAAAACTCAAAAACAATATTTTGACTTCTTAGAAATGATTATCCCATTTAAACACGTTTATTGCAGCGGACAGTGAGTGGCTGCATGTTCCTGGTAGGCTACTATTCATGATGGTGGACCCAGATTCAGATCTGGACAGGAAGATGGTAAACCAGGAGAGGATGAAGTGAACCGGACCCGGCATTCGACCCGAGCCATGAGCTCCGGAGCCGGTCGGAGCGCCCGAACCCGGCACGGTGCCCGGTGAGGCAGGCGCCAGTGTCCAGGCTACTATCACCGGGTCGGCTCGATCGCTCTACCGGCTGCCGGGTTTCCCGGACCAGCCCCGGAGCTCACGGCTCGGTTCGAATGCGCTGTAATCGACCAGAATCGCGTGATTTTGAAATCCCCCCATGACATTTTTTTAGGTCTGAAAAGTAGGACATGTCGGGGAAAAAGGGGACGTCTGGTCACCTTAACTATCCACTGTGGCTAGTGGTTTAAAAAGCTACTAGTCACTGTGGCTAATAGTTAAAAGGTTACTATCCACTGTGGCTAATGGTTTTAAAAGTTCCTAACCTCTGTGGCTAACGGTTTTAAAAGTTCCTAACCTCTGTGGCTAACGGTTTTAAAAGTTCCTAACCTCTGTGGCTAACGGTTTTAAAAGTTCCTAACCTCTGTGGCTAATGGTTTTAAAAGTTCCTAACCTCTGTGGCTAATGGTTTTAAAAGTTCCTAACCCTCTGTGGCTAACGGTTTTAAAAGTTCCTAACCTCTGTGGCTAATGGTTTTAAAAGTTCCTAACCTCTGTGGCTAACGGTTTTAAAAGTTCCTAACCTCTGTGGCTAATGGTTTTAAAAGTTCCTAACCTCTGTGGCTAACGGTTTTAAAAGTTCCTAACCTCTGTGGCTAATGGTTTTAAAAGTTCCTAACCTCTGTGGCTAACGCTTTTAAAACCATTAGCCAAATGGTTTTAAAAGTTCCTAACCTAGGTGGCTAATGGTTTTAAAAGTTCCTAACCTCTGTGGCTAATGGTTTTAAAAGTTCCTAACCTCTGTGGCTAATGGTTTTAAAAGTTCCTAACCTCTGTGGCTAACGGTTTTAAAAGTTCCTAACCTCTGTGGCTAATGTTTGTTTTACAAGTTATTGGCCAACTGTGGCTAACGGTTTTAAAAGTTCCTAAACCTCTGGTGGCTAATGGTTTATTTAGTTAGCTAGCCACTCTCTGTGGCTAGTGGATTCCCAAAAAGTCACAATGATGATATTCCTGGTGAAGCGACTTTCAGTCATCAGGCCTCACAGTCATTCCAAAAAAGTTCAAAATCAAATCCTCTGGACTTTCTTTCCAGGTTTTGTAAGACGTTTCTCTTCCATCCAGGAAACTTTTTCAATCTCCAAATGTCAGAAATAGCGTTTAGTTCCAGGTTTTATCCAGCAGCCCAACAAAGCCTGGTTTTAGTTTAGAAAACATGCAGATAGAAACGGATGAACGGGTCCCCCCCTTTGGAATGGGGTTTATTTGGTTAGCCTGCAATGCCCCATACCTGCCTATGTCTCTGAAAGGGGGTCGTTAGAGGGCATTGTTGGGAAACATCTTCAAACTTGGAGCAAAGTTGGTGACGGTCCCCCCAGACCAGGACCACTGGATCAGTGAGGCGGTTTTTCTCTGCAGGAGGTGATCAGGAAGGACTGGATGTTCAAGCTGGTTGGGAAGGAGACCTTCACTGTCGGCAGCGCCAACACCAAGGCCGCCATCAACATCGAGGCCGTCAGCGGCTTCGCCTACGAATACTCTCTGAACGTCGACGGCAAGAGTCTGCAGACGTTCATCGACAACAGAGCCAAGACCACCAAGACCTGGGTGGTCCAGGTGGACGGCACGGACTACAGGGTGGTTCTGGGTGAGTCCAGAGGAGGTCCGGGGACAACCTCAGCCTGTGTAGACGTGTCCTGATGGACTGTGATGTCTTTTAACAGAGAAGGACACCATGGATGTCTGGTGCAACGGGCAGAAAATGGAAACAACGGTGAGAATTTCTTTTCCGCCGTCTTCCTCTGGTTCTGATGAAGATGATCTCTGGTGTTTATTATAGTGTGATGTGCGTCCACGCCTCAGATTCTGTGTCCCCTCGTGTCTCGTCCACAGGGGGAGTTTGTGGACGACGGCACAGAGACCCGTTTCTCTGTGGGAGACCATGAGTGCTGCATCAAGGCCGCCAGCAGCGGGAAGAAGAAGAACGGGATCATCCACTTCCTGCTGCTGGATGGGGAGAAGGTTCCTGCTTCGTCGCCATAGAGACGGACTGAGAGGTCCAGATTCAGAGACTCCAGGCTGGACCTCATGGTCATCGACTCTTTATTTAGGGTTTATTCTAACGGATGATTTTCATTCATGTTGGCAGAAGAAATAAATCCTGAACTGAGCAGATCCTGCTGATTTTATTTTGAAAGGCAGAGGTCATCTTTGCAGCGACAGCTGGTCAGCACAGACATTATATCTCATTGGACTATGGACGGCCTGCCTACAGTGCTGCCATCTTGGATCAGACCAGCTGCTGACAGGATGAACAGGAGGCGCCTTGGATCTCATCTTAATCACAGGAAAATCCCTTACATGTTAGAACCACTTAAAGACCAAAACACCTAAAATATAAATATATATCATTAACTGATTAAAGAACAAATGTTCACAGATCCATAAATAATAAAAAAACAAATAGTTTGAAAAAGAGTTTTGGAAAAAGTTTAGATTAGTTTAGACACATTTACCATTCACTACGATTTGACAAAAAAAAGTCTTGACAATGAAATAAATAAATAAAATTAATTAAAATAAATTCTTTAAAAAAATAAATAACTTTAATCTCTTTTGTAAATCACATTACAACAAATTTTCCTCTATAGATTATAATACTCATTATCAAGGAGCAATCCTTAAAAATTCTGAATAATAATAATACATATAATAAATATGTCATATTGTAAAATATAATCTTATATTAATATAAAACTGGGTTTATCATATTAATATTTAATTGCAAAATATATAACTTTGCCCATATCTCATCCAGTTAGAGATCAGTTTAATTAGTTTTTAATCTGAATAAATGTGGTAATCTTTTGGAATTAGTTTTGGTCTTTTAAGGGGCTCTGAAAGGTCAGAGATTATTGTGATTTTATCTCTGACTCTTTCCTGTGATTAAAATGAGATCTAAGGCGCTTCCTGTTCATTCTGGACAGCAGCTGTCTGAACTCGCGGTCTCGATCTCAAGATGGTCACCCTCTACCGCGACGCCAACCAGAGTCCAGTGAGAAATGCCTAAGGCTGGTCAGAGCCATGGGAGCACTTATATCTATTTCTCCACTTGATCACTGGATAGCCCTAAAAAAGTAAAGCCACCGGCCCGCCATCTTGGTACTCCCCAATCCCACAGAGCCATGCAGTAAAACTCCTCCTCTGCTCAGCATTTAGCTGCTAAAACCAGCAGTTTCCTGTCTGCAGGAAGACGTTCCACTGGTCATTTCCCAGTCAGTGGATAAATCCATCTATAGCCGATGGATCCTATAGTTTAGTCTGCAGACTAACATTAGTCTGGCTATCTCAGACTGACTGGAAGACATTGACTGAGTTACAGAGATGGCTAAAGGAAGTACTCACTTTTCCGTACTTGAGTAAAAGTACAGATACTTGTGTTAAAATACTCTGGTAAAAGTGGAAGTACTGATTAAACTTCTTTACTCAAGTAAAAGTAATTTTAAAAGTACAGGCTCGTAAATTCGGGTACTTAAAGGTCTACGTTGTAAAAGTAGAAACCACTTTTTTCATGCCGTTTGCTACATTTTAAATGGATGTCTGCCAATAGGATATATATATCCGTTGTATATATTCAATCATCTCATGGACCATTTGCAAAAAGAAAAACACTATAACATTAACAGACGTACTTGTAATTCAGTCTTTATGTAAAATATCGTGGCAGTACATGTAATATACATGTCATCAATACATGTATATTACATGTACATCATCAGCATGGGCGGTTCTAGAGCATTGCCAATGGGGGCCAACAGTAGATCATGTCCTGGCCCCTCTGATGGCCCCTGAACTCAAAACTATAAAACTAAGAGAAATTTTTAGTGATGTATCTGAGCTGGAACAGTACATGGATATTTGTTGTATCCTTGTAAGGATCTATTTCAAAGTTTTTCTTCAGTAATTCAGTTTTACTAATTATTTAAAAATAATAAGAAAATAGCTTCAGTGGTACTGAGTAGAGGATCCCAGTTTTCATCTGTTAAATGTTTTTTTCAAAACAAATTTTAAAAATCCTCTAAAGTACAGCTGAAATCAGTTTTTATTTAGTTCTAATTCAGATGTCAATAGAAGATGCTAATTTTAACTTAAATTAAGTGAAAAATGATGTAGTTTTTGTAAATTATGAATGTATATTATTTCTAATAAGAAATAGAATTATTATTAAACCTAATTGAATAGAAATGTCCATTCATGCAGCTCTCTTAATATATTTGAATCCTTTGCCATGTTTTTTATTTCATGCTTTTCTGGGCCCCCCATAAAAACATGCTGGCCCCCTGGTACATTGGGTCTAGATCCGCCATAGTGATCATCAGTGTAATATCAATGTAATAAATCCATGTACATCATTGTATAGCTCACATCTATATTATTCTGCTCCATTAACACATTCATTTTATTGTGATAGATTGTACAATATGTTATATTACATGATTTTCTGTTGACAGCAAACTGCCAGAGCTGATCATAATGACTCTGCGATGTGATTGGCTGATGATCAGAGGCGCCTCCTACTCATTCTGAAGCAGCTGGTCTGATCCAAGATGGCCGCCCTGTAGGCACGTCGGCCAGCGTCCATCGGAGCGTCTACGTATTATTAACTATAGTTGGAGCAGCAGGAAAACCGGAACGCGACGGGCCGGACTTTCAAAGTAAAAGCATACTAAACAAAACCCTGCAGTTCCACATTAAATGTTGGTAAAACGGGTTTAACTTTAGTTTAAAAAGAAAAAAAATCAGTTACTAATAATATTTAACTAGAGGACTACTATAGAAATAGATTACTTTCTAATCCTAGTTGATACTCACAGAATCTGCTCATATATTTCCTTTAGATGGTTAAAGTCTGACTTAAGTAAACCCAAATTAAACAAACTACACTAAAGCAGTCATGTATCTTATCTGAACCTAATTATGGAACCAGTTAAGCGGGAATTAGTTGAACTGGACCTAATTAGAACATTTGTATTAGTTTTTTTTACAACTAAATTAAACCTTGATAAATTAACTGAATAAAAGAACAAAAAAAAAACTGAAATTAAAAGCTGAATTGGATTGAATTTAAAAAAAAGGTTTTGATAAAAAACGGAGTTTGATTCAACTGAAACATAAAAACAAATAAAAAATAAGACCTTGGATTAAACTAAACTATAAACTGAGTTTATCAGAAATTTATTGAGTTTAAATGAAGTAAAATTCAAAATTTTTTGTAAAGTTGTCTGAGATAAAATTGGATTTAAAAGAGTTGAGATGAGCTAAGCTGATTTTAATTAGAAATAAATATTTATAAAGTTGGATTAAAGTGAGTTAAATGAATTATTTTTTAGTTGAGCTCTTCAAATTTTTTTTTTCTGGGTTAAATTGAATCAAAGCGAATTAAAATCACTTGATGCGAATCTGTGCTTTACTGTGAAGGGTCAAACCGGATGTCCTTATTTGGTCATCGCTGACCGTCCTGGAGGAAATCCCGGCTGGGAATCTGTCTGTTGGGTCCATCCGGAGGGAGCGGGCCAGTCCAGGTTCTGGGTTCTGATCCCGCATCCATCCCATCCTCCTCTAAGAGCCGCCGGAGCTCCTCTAAACCTCCCGCTCCTCCCGCCGCCTCCGCCCGCTCCGGTTCATCCGCAGCACCGAGGAGCTGATCCGGAGAAGGAGACAAACCCAGGAGGAGGGAGCCGAAGCACCGCCGCGGACTGATTGTTCTCCCCAGGTTCCAGAGCTCGGTTCCCGCAGCTGTTCCCAGGTTATCCCGCTCTCTGCTCGGATGTGAGGCCGACTTTCCCGGCTGGAATTCGGTGACGTTTCCCGGTTTTCCTGCTGGAAGCTACAGCTAGTTAGCTTTAGCCAGCTAGCAGCAGCGGCAGGCCTCCTCCTCCGGGCAGAAATGAGTCCCGGTTCCGCTGGTAGTCCAGTTTAATCCCAGCCTCCGTTCATCCAGGCCGGCCTTGGAAGGCTATGGAGCAGCGGAGCTCCGCCGCCCGGGAAGCCGCCGCAGCAGCAGCCTTCCCCGGACTGTAGCTGATGCCTCCCGGAGCCAGTCCTCCAGGGATGTAATCCAGAACCTGTTTCTCCGGGATTATTGTTTCTCCGGGATTATTGACGCCACTCGCTTTAACTGAGGAGCAGGAAGTCCTCCAGGATGAACTACCAGCTGCATGTGGCCAACTCGGCCGCCATCCGCTCTGAGATCCAGAGGTTCGAGTCCGTCCATCCGAACATCTACTCCATCTACGAGCTGCTGGAGCGGCTGGAGGAGCCGCTGCTGCAGAACCAGATCCGGGAGCATGTCATCGCCATCGAAGGTAGGACCGCTGGGAATGCTGCCGGCCGGCCCGGTGCGCATTCCTGCCCGGAGGGAGGGTTCCTGCTCCCTGCTGACCCGGTTCATCTGCTGGGGCCCACCTCCATGCAGGAGGCCCGCTGGGTCTGGGTCAGCAGAACCAAACCTTCCCTCCAGAACCTCTGATTGTTAATCTGGGATCTCTGGTCCTTCCAGAACCTCTGCCCCTTAATCTGGGATCTCTGGTCCCTCCAGAACCTCT
>JAGKQL010000067.1:3837383-3853605 GCA_018398635.1 Cyprinodon brontotheroides | reverse complement strand
CAGCAGAATAAGGAGCATCAGGTGAGAAATAAAAGCTCGGCTTCCTGTCTGGCGGCGGCTTTAACCTCAAGCGCGCAGGTGCTACTTGAGGTTAAAGCCTCAGGAGCCGCTTCCTGTGAGAACGCCGTCTGCAGACAAGGCGTCCATTGATGATGGGAGGAAAGCGGTAGGGCTCCCCGCGCCCGCAGCCAATCGGGCTGCAGATAGGAAGAAGCAGCAGCATCAGGCGCCCTCCTCATTTAATGACTCCTTAGCTGATCTGATTAGCTCTGATTCCTCCTCACTGCAGCTACCTGCATGCTTTCACAGGCTGGGGGTCAAAGGTCACATGGCTGCAGAGGAGGGGGGCTGCAGGAACACCTGCTCTGCTGCTTTCAGTCCCTCCTGGTGGAAATGTGGGATTAATCTACGGTAAAACGTTAAAATCAGCTCCAACAGGAGGAGAAATGAACTCAAACTGATTTTATTCCTTTTTTATTCATCATCTCTGCGAGTCGAAAGCAGCTTCAGGGCGCTAATGAGGCGGAATGAGGCCAGTTAGCCGCTGCTGGGAGACGATCGGCCCGTTTAGCACGAAGTCCAGATCCTCAGAACCAGAACTGCTTCCAGCGCAGCTGAAGTTCCCGTCTTTAGAACCAGAACCCACTCCTCTGGAAGGTCTGGATCCTTCCCAGCAGCCTGAATGGTGAACGTTCTCCCTGCGGCCCTGCAGGGGCGGCGCTGCTGCTCCCTCTGCTAGAATAACATCCTGATTCACTGATGGGGGGACAGTAGAGCTGTAGACGGAGTCACAGCGACTTCCTGCTATTTACTGAGGCAGGGGCCATTTAGGAAATATGGGGCCCTGGGCAAGACAGACAGGGGCCTCTGATTGAGAATAGACATAGAACAGCCCCATTCTCCAGATATAGAAATGTTAATAGAATAGACATCCATTATCTGTTCTAGGTCTTCTTTCCACTGTGACAAGCCATGCAGTTCGGTCCATCTGTCCTCGTTTCTTGACAGGATGAAATAATAGCTGCATGAATCCTGGCGACAGCAGACAAGATAGAGGAGAGCAGGAGGCGGGTTATCAATCTTCGCTCTTGAGAGCAGAGTTCGCTGCTTTAGATGTTGTCTCCAAAGTCTCCAGTAGCAGAAAAAGTCTCTAGATTTGAGACGCGGAATGATAAATCCCTCCCGACTCCATACAGGAAAACAGCTTCAACAATCTTTAACGAAGCTTCAGGCTCTGTCCTGGTTCACAACCTTCCTTTGGTCTTTAATCGGACCTGAGTCTGGATCTCCGTGAATCAGAGAAGATGTTCTGAACTTTTAGCGTTTAGCTTCTCATCAGCGAAGGAAAGAAGATCTAAGAGCTTCATGTTCAGCAGAGAAATCTGCTGCAGGAATCAGCCGAGTTTTTCTCCATCTTTGGATCGATCCAACCCAGAACCCGTCAGAACTCTGATCAGCCTGAGCTTCTCTGCACCATGTGATCATTGGGCGCCGCTTACCAGACACTTAGAATAATTCAATCCTCATCAGGCCTCCCTGCTCAGCGGAGCGGAGGGTCGACCTCGCTGCCGGATCAATGGAGCCCCTTTCAGCTCCGCTAATCAAAAATCCAATGGCTGCTCTGAACCCAAGCGTGGAGGCGGAGCTTCAGAAGGTCTCTGAAACATGGCCTGGACCCGGGGATCACCGCCGCCGCCAACGTTTAAACAAATAACCTGCTGCAGCGGGAAAACCTGAGGAAGCTGCTGAAGATGGAAACCAGGAACCCCCGATACCCCAAAATAAGAGTCAGACGTCTGCTAACGACCAATCAGAGACCAGATCAGTCAATCAGTGCAAGTCTGACTCAACATGTTCTGGTTCTGGACTTGAAGGTTCTGAGATCCTCTGCAAAAATAAGACTAAACAAACATTAAAGAGTTAAAATCGCTTAAAAAGATGAAAGCTTTGAGCTCCGATCATCTGAACATGGAGATGAAGGAGCAGCTGGAGGAGATCCGTGGCTCCGCCCACATGTTGGTCAAACCTCCTCAGGAAGGAAATGGTCAGACACTCACAGGCAGGACATCAGAGTCCTTTACATTCAGCCATACGCTGATGGTGGCGCTGTGGAGCCACCAGGTGGTGATGCAGACCATGAAGGAGGAGGAGCTCTGGGTCACACTGGAAGAAACCCCCCCCGTGATGAAACATGGCGGTGGCAGCATCATGCTGCGGGAAGCTGACTGCAGCTGAATCAGCGCCCACCTCCCCCATTAGAACCAGTCTGACCATTCAGGGCTGATCTATGGTAGAACGGTCTAGTCAAAGTCCAGACCTGAACCGGATCTTTAACCTGAACCAGTTTAAAGATCCCGGGTCAGAACTGGGCTCCACTGGAGGCCCGGTGGTTCTGGTTCTGTTCTAGCGGCGCTGATGGTTTGCTGTTCGATCATCCCCCCGGCCCAGCGCGCCCCCGGCAAGTTTCCTTAATTAAATCACCGTCCAATCATAATCCATGTTGTTAATTAAACTGGATAATTTATAAGTACAAAAGAGGGTATTTATTAGCTGCTGGTGGCAGCGCGGCCACGCGCACGCTCCTCGCGCACGGCCCCCCCCGCCCCGCACACAGCCGCTGCCTTCCAACCTTTACTATCGATGCCCCCGCATGATTGATAACCACTCAGAGAGCGCTGCACTATTTGTCTAATGGCGGCGCAATTAAAGGCTTGTAAATGAGCGCGGCTCGTTTCATCTCATCTATGGAAGTTTGATTGAATTTGTCGCCTTAATTGAAAAATACTGCTATTTAATGTCTGCAATGCAGCTGCAGATCAGGCGCCTTTAATGAGATCCTGTCCCGGTGACCCTGAGGAGGAGGAGGAGGTGTTCATGCATGTCCTTCACTCAGCCCAGGAGAGAAGGGGGCTTCAGGGGTCAGAGGTCACATGTGATGCGTTCACCGCCGGCGGCATTGATGAGCTTCTCCATGAATTGATGAGGAGGTGGATTCATCAGGATGCAGTTTGATGCCGAACGCAGGAGCAAACATTGTGATTTAGAGCCGCGTCAGGCGGGAGACGGATGGCGGGATAATCGCCCGTCATCAGGAGGAGCAGGAGGAGCAGGAGGAGCAGGAGGAGCAGGAAGAGCAGGAGCAGGAGGAGGAGGAGGAGCAGGAGGAGCAGGAGGAGCAGGAAGAGCAGGAGCAGGAGGAGCAGGAGGAGCAGGAGGAGCAGGAAAGCCAATCCGCCTCTGATCGACTCATTTCAGCATCAAAGGGGATTAAATATGAATTTAAGCAGGAAGTGATGACATCATCAGCATAAATACTTCCTGAACTTCTCACCTGGTGAAACATCGACTCTTAACCACAAACTTAATAAACAATATTTCATAAACTCCACCAGAAAATTAAAAAATGGAAACTTTAATCCGACTGCAGAATCATCTGCTATGCTGAGATTATTAGTTCTGCTTCCTTTACCTTCCATCCAGATTAAGATTAGGAGAAACATTTGGACATATTTTAGCTTCATGATTGATTATATTTGAAGGTTAGTTTAAGGCAACATGTCTGACAGAGGAAAAAAAAGATTTTTAGGTTTTTTTGCACCAAAATATGACGAAGAATCAAAAAAGTGACGCAGATTAGTGAATGCTTCCTAATCCCACATCTTTGCATCACTAATCTAATATTTATTAACACCCAATGTTGTGTTTGATCATTTCATTAATCTCTGGGTTCATTTAGCATCAAATGATTAAACATTAATCTTTAATCCCATCAGATTAATCAATTAATTCATCTTTTAATTCATCATAAACTCCAGCAGGTAGTTTCTGCATCTTGGATTTATTTCTAACAAACTTTTATGGTTTCCAGGGTCGATTCGGATCCTTTAGATTCCATCCAGATTAAGATTAGGAGAAAGATTGGACATATTTGAACCTTTTAAGATTGTTTTTTATCTTCCACACTGTTTATATTTGATGACTGCTGCAGTTTAAGGGATGGAAATGTTCATTTACCGCCTGGAAAGTTTTGGTTCAAACCTGAAACATTTTCTCACCTCAGATCTTCTGCTTTCCTTCCTTCTGCTGCTCCTCCTGAAAAACTCCTGAAAAACACAGAAGAGCAGAACATCAACATTCCTTTATTTACTAAAATACTTTATTATCAAACTGCAGAAACATTTTTATGTCCATTATAGAGAGAGATGTTCTAGATCTGCTTCCATCCTGATGCAGAACCTGAACTTTACCTGGAATTTAGTCTAAAACTAAAAAGATTCTTGAACTTTTCTGGAGTCTTTGATCCAAACTCATGAAGTTGGATCATTTTTTGAAGATGGGATGACGTCAGACTTCCTGTTTCGGACCCCCCCATCCAGGTGTTTGGTTCGGTCCATCCTGATCATCTCTGATGCCAGAGATCCAGAACTTTAGATCAATCTGATCCACGCGGAATAAAACCCTCATTTCCACTCTGCGTGGACGGAACCCACGCAGTTTCACCGCCTCTGGTTCCTAAACGGCCTCCGTCGCCACTCTGCGTGGATTCCAGGATCGTCACCTGACATCCACCAATCAGAGGCGGGGGGAGGCGGCCTCCCGCCGCGCGAGGCAGCGCAATTAAACGGAGGGGAGCGCAATTTAAATCCTAAAGAGTCTCGCTGAGGAGAGACGCACCGCCGCGCGCAGAGCGGCTCTCAGAGAACCGCAGTCCGCTGACTGAGTCCTCAGGTCCGGGTCTAGACTAACTGGAGCTGCTCCTCTCCAAAGTGCGCACTGTGCGTCACGGCGCGCGCGGATCGTTTTCTGGAAGCATCTGATCTCCTGCTGCTGGACTTTAGGGAGGAATGTTTGTCTCTGAGCGGATTATCTCCTCCTTCAGCTCCCGGTGACTCCCGCCGCCTCAGCGGGGCTCCGTCCCACAGCGCCTCCTCCTCCTCGGCCTCCTGCAGCTCCAGCGGTCGGTCATATGAGCGCAGCGTTCAGCCCGTCCTTCATGGTGATGCAGCGGCCACTCGGAAGCACCACCGCCTTCAGCATCGACTCCCTGATCGGGGGGCCCCCGCAGCCCAGCCCGGGACACTTCGTCTACACCGGGTACCCGATGTTCATGCCCTACCGGTCCGTGGTGCTGCAGCCGCCGCCTCCTCCGCCTCCCGCCCTGCAGCAGGCTCTGCCCAGCGCGCACCACCCGCAGATGCAGAGCCTGCAGAGCGGCTTCTGCTCCAGCCTGGCGCAGGGACTGACGCAGGGCATGGCGCTCACCTCCACCCTCATGGCCTCGCTGCCCGGCGGCTTCTCCCCGTCCCAGCAGCACCAGGAGGCCGCCAGGAAGTTCGGCTCCCAGGCCCTGCACGCCGCCTTCGAGAAAACTCAGGAGCTGCGGCTGGAGGCGGAGGATGGGAAGAGTTTCCTGCCGGCCAAAGAGTCCGCGCTGCCGGCTTTCCACGACGCAGACACGCCGCTGCAGACCTCCACAGGTAGGAGGTCTATAAAGGTCTATAAATGGTTTAAACATTTAATTAAACCTACATTTATACAAAACAGCAGATCAGATTATTTAGTTTATGATTATTTTTATAATTATGAAAATATTTCTAAACAAAAGTTTCCAAAAACAATTTTAAAATAATGTCGACATTTAATTTCAATAAAGAATTAAAAATAAATGTTCATTTTAATTTAATAATTTAACAATATTAACTGTTGATTAAATCAGGTTGTTTTTATAATTATTTCATATCAGAATCAGGAATTATTTCTCTGCGGCCTCAGATTTATCTGATCAAATAGAAAAATAATCTGATTTAGTTTATTTAAATTTATTTGATCTAAAAAGTTTATTTATGACATTTAATAAACTCTGCAGGAAACGCCTGAAAGCGGCGCGTGCTTCAGGTTTATTGGCTCGTGACATATTTGTTTTTTATTTGTCATCACCTCTGACATCACCGTGCGCGCGCACACACACAGCTAGACGCGCGCGCGGGGAGAGAAGGCCGCATGGAGATCTAGTCGGTGCGTAATTACGCGTGAAAGCGGAACATCCCCGCAGAGCGCGTCCTGAATCTGATCCCTGCTGATGAAGGACACTGACACCCTCCTCTTCCTCAGCCCGTTTATCATCCCTAAATGTCCAAAATGATTCTGACTCTAAAGTTAGACTTTAATCGCTTTTAATTAACAATTTAATCTGATTTTAAATAAAGTATTTTAATATTCTTCTTTATTTCAGGAGGAATCTTTTTTCTGCCAGTTTAATTTGTAAACTAATATTTGTGATGATGTGAAAGTGATCGGAGTGTTTCCTCCTCTGCTCCCCGCAGCCAGAGCTCACAGTAAAGAAGACTCCAAGGAGGAGGAGCGGAAGGAGGAGAGCTTCTCCATGGACAGCGACCTGGACTACAGCTCCGACGACAACCTCACCTCCATGTGCCACAAAGAGGACGGAGACGGCGGCGGAGGCCTGGAGGACGGCCCGCACCTCCACGGCTCCTCCTCCGGCGGCGGCGCGGCGGGCGGCGGCGCGCTGGGCGGCGGCAGCGGCGGCAAGAACCGGCGGCGGCGCACCGCGTTCACCAGCGAGCAGCTGCTGGAGCTGGAGAAGGAGTTCCACTGCAAGAAGTACCTGTCCCTCACCGAGCGCTCCCAGATCGCGCACGCGCTCAAGCTGAGCGAGGTGCAGGTGAAGATCTGGTTCCAGAACCGGCGCGCCAAGTGGAAACGGGTCAAGGCCGGAAACGTCAACAACAAGTCCGGGGAGCCGAGCCGGAACCCCAAGATCGTGGTTCCGATCCCGGTGCACGTGAGCCGCTTCGCCATCAGGAGTCAGCACCAGCAGATGGAGCAGGCCCGGCCCTAGAGCTCTGAAAACAAACTGATTATTTCCTTTGACTCACTTTTAAATATTTACTCTTGATTTCATGATTCTGTCTGAAATGGATCAGAACCGAACCAGCTGGAGACTCAAACTCCATCCTGCAGAAAGAGCCGCAGTTTTTAATCCGCCGCAGCTGCGCCAAAAAGTGCGCAGAGAGGATGAGGAGGAGGAAGAGCTGGAACTCTGCTGCTCTGGACTGAATGAAAGCTGCTAATTTATTTCTACTCAAATGTACAAACCTGCGATTAAAGGACAGAAAGAGCCGAGGCTCCAGTCTGACTCATTTCACACTAAACCTTCACTCACCTCATTTTAAAAGGCCGCAAATCTGTAAAAACTATGAAAAAATGAAAATTTAAATAAAATATCAGAAATGGAAACAAAAACAAGTTAAATCAGACGCAGGTCGCGCGACTCCACACCTGTTTTATCCAATTAATCTACTTCAAAGCTAAAATTAAGGTCAGAAACGCACCTGGCTCCAGTGACGTCACCCAGTCAGCGCTCAGTTTTTCTTCATTTTAAAATTATTTTCTTCCAAATTAAAATCCGCATTATTTCCCGTTTCTTCGCAGTAACTGGAGCACCTGTGCGTAATGGCGCGCGCGCCAGGGAGCGCTGCCAGGTCCTCACTGTGCCAAAAAAACCCCCAAAACGTTTAGATTTATACTTTAAGGAGAATTTAAACTTTAAAAGCAGTTTATTAACCCTGTTTAGAAAAAAAGAGAGAGTTTTATTTTTATGGATTCAGTTTTAAAATCATTCAGGAGTTTAGAAATAAAATCCAAAAAGGAGAAGTTATATTTTGACAATTAGGAGAAAAAACTGTGGATAAATAAAATCAGGACCTTCAACGTTTAATAAAATTAACAGAAGATCCTGATTTCTTTTTTTCCCCCAGTCTAGTTTCTATATTATATTTTCTTCAGCTGAGGAAAATATAGAACTTGTACCTGGAAAAAATCTAAATCTAGATAAAGTAATTTTATCTTAAAATAAGTACATTTGTTCTTGGATTGAGGAGATTAAAGAACATTTTGCCAATGGAACAGAAACAATTTACATTTAAAATAAGAAAACACGATTGAATTGTTCTTATTTTCAAGTGCATTTTATCCTAATTATGGTATTTTAAGAGTAAAAAATCCTCATTCCAAACTCTCACTTAATTTAAGACATTTTTCTTATATCTAGATCATTTTTCCAGTTTGATGTTTAAATGAACTAAAATAGTTCATTTAATGTGTTTATTGGAGGATGGATCCATTAAACCTTAATGATCTCTGAAAGAAGGGGGGGGTCTATGCCTTCCATCATCATCCTCCTCTTCCTCAGCTGTAATCTTCCTCATTGCCGTTTGTCTTATTTACCGTAAAATGTTTCAGAATAAAGATTTGAAATAACATCAAATTCTTCACACTGCAAAAAAATCTAAATAAGTATTTACCTTTAATTTAAGTAGGTAAATGATGTAGTTTTTGATAATGTAATTAGTATTTTTACTTTTAGTAAAATAAGATAATTAGATAAACTGCACTTGAAATAAGACAAAATAATTGTTTTTTCTTATTTTAAATGTAAAAGTCTTGTTTCATTGGCAAATGCCCTTTTATCTCCTCAATCCAAGAACAAATGCATTCAATTTTAAGAAAAAAAATACTAATCTGGATTAAATTTTCTTCTGATTTATTTAAATTTCCAGGAATTACATTTGATAAGTTCAAACTGTGATTTTCTAAAAAAGTTTCACTAAACTCTGAATTAGATTATTTCTGTATCTATAAATTTAGTTTATTTGTTTGCTTTTAATGTTTAATTTAAATTAAATATTCGGATTATAGAGAGAATAATGAGAACTGTAGCTAAAAATGATTAGAATCCGGTTTATTTAATTCGTCACATTAGATCTGTTAAATGTTTTTAAATTAAAGGAACATAAATTTCCATTTTCCATATTTTTGTGGATTTTCTTTTTCTGTAAAAATTTCCACCTTTTTCTATAATCCAAATTCAATTATTAATATATATCTTTAAGCCGTCGTTTTTAAAAAACATTTAAAAACCCTGTTTGGATCAGAAATCAAGGTTCATCAGTTTATTTATTCAGATTATTATAACATCTAGTTACGTTTATCTAGGAAAGGAAAACAAATAAAAAGCCAGAAGTCAAGTTTATATTAAGAAGCATTTTTCTTGTCTTTATTGAAAAGAGACAAATTACAGTAGAAGATTCTGCATTAGGTAGAATGTTCAGCATGTTACTGTACAACAAACAAAATTTAATAATAATAATAATATTAATTAGAATAACAACAAGAACAATAATCTGGATGATAAAAGAGGAAAAGGTGAATAAAAAGTGGATTCAGGGAGAAAATGTACAAAAAGGTTGTTTTTCTGGGAGGATTTAGAAACGAGACGAACATCCTGGATGGTTCACATTTTTTAATCTATTAACAGAAAATAAAACATTTATCTAAATGTCCATCAAACTGGGAGCTGAAAAAAAAAGTGTTTATTTTACAGTTTAGAGTCTAATTTTCTGGAGATTTTTTCATATTAGGTCAAATATTTTTACGTCTTCCTAATAAATATCCGTCTTCAATAAAACAAAGTGAAACCAATAGAAATGATTTCATGTTTCGAGGCCTTTTTATTTTTTCTCAAACGTATTAAACTGAATAACTTTAACAGTCTTTTTATTTTTATATGCTCTGGAGAATCGATAAGGCTAATTAGCTGAGCTAACTGGGAAAATGACGGAGTTAGCAGTAGAGTCGGACAACGCCGAGGTTTATTTGAAATTGTAACTTTTGCTAAATGTTATAAAATTGACCTTTTGACGTCTGTAAACGGAAATCTACTGGAATGACTCAGCAGTTTGGAGAAGGAATAAAATGAGCGGTTCTCTCAGCCCCAGACTGTCACCACTGCTAGCTAACGAAGTTATAACTTAGCGGTCCTAAAAATAATTTCATTTAGATGCCGATGAAGGTTTTCTGCTGCTTTATGGTTTTTAGATGTTATTCTTCATATTCATAAAACTGTACATGAATTAGGGAGCAGCAGAAGGATTTGATGGCTAACGACTCAATTAGCTGCCAGCGTCTGTGTAATAGCCTAAAGCTAAGCTAACCAGCAGCTAGCTCATTAAATGGTTTTTTGATCTCCAAATTATAACTTTTTATTCACGCTGTAAATTAGTCCATCAAAAAAAAAGCCTTTTATTGACGGGGAATGACTCAAGGCTTGAAACACCAAAGTCCCACAGCTAAAAGAGATATTCAGTTTGAAAAGAACAAAAAAAACTCAAGTTCTGTTTATTTTAGGTAAAAAACCTTGCGCTAACTGCTCCTTTCTGTCCGATTCAAGTCAAACAATTTTATTTAAAACTATTTAAATTTAGTCAGCAGTAAAATGGCTCCTTAATGGACTTTTAATCGTTCTTTCATCCCCAGACTGTTCCGTTATTGAAGCCATTTTGTCCCCACTGCTAGCTAACAACAGTTATAACTTAGCAGTCCTAAAAAAGTATTTAATTTAGATGCCGATGAAGTTTTTCTGCTTCTTTATGTTTGTTAGATGTTTTTCTTTATGTTCATAAACTTTACATACGAGTTAGGGAGCAGCAGGAGGATTTGATGGCTAACGAGTGAACTAGCTAGTGTGATAAAGCTAAGCTAACAAGCTAACCAGCAGCTAGCTCATCACATGGTGCTTTGATCTCCAATGATAACCTTTTATTCATGCGGTAAATTAGTCCATTAATGGATTAAAAGGTGAATTTTATTGACGGGGCAATGACTCAGCAGTTTGTCAGTTAGCCGCGTCAGGCTAACTGAAACGGTAGCTATTAGTGTTAGCTGCTTTTTCCCTTTTAAAGAAGTAAAACAGACAATCGCTGTCTTTTCTTTTTATCTGTAAACTTTAACGTTTTTTTTTTTTTTGCTGAACAGTTTTGTTTTGTAACATTTCAAACATTTTTAAAAACGAGGTCATTTTAATTTCTCACCAGAATGAGCCTCAGAGTTCGTAAACTAAAAGCGGAAATATCGATTAATTCTCTGTTTGGTGACTTAAATCAGAGAAAACTGGTTTAAACCGGATCCAGATTTTACATCTGATTAGAAGTTCATGAACTTTCTTGCTGCTGGTTTTATAAACAAACATTTCTACAGCTTTTCAGTCGCTGTTTTTAGCATTTTAGAAAAAAATCTCCCTTTAAAGCAAATTCTTTCAGGTTTTAGTTCAGCTACCTGATGTGATGATTATAAAGTTAAATAAACATCAGATAAATAAAGTAATATCAGAAAAACGCTCGTAGTAACGGAGGACCAACTAAACTACTTTAGTGCATTTCTGTCAGGGATTAACCCCCCCATTAAGCTAGCTAAAGGGCACATGGACGAGTGAGGAAAGGAGGTAGTGGCACCGAAAGAAACAATCTGGGAGCAAAAAGGCAGGCGTGCAAATTAAAAAAAGGCATGAAGACAAGATGGACGTTTAGCTTAAAGGAAAGTCGGGTTTTTAGAGTTTCTACTTCGACAGACAGACGTTTTTATGAGAATAACGGCGACACAGCGAGCCGCGAATATTGCTCCGATAATCCGGCTGACAGCGGCTCGGAAAGCGAAAAGCCGGCCCGCCGTGTCCGGGAGTCTCCGCCTCCTTCCTGAGACTGTCCTCACCTTCGGTCCAAACATTCCCACACGTCCGACATCCAGAAACCAGCGAGGCGTCCTGGGAAGGACGCCGCCGGATTTAATTACCCCTGAAAACCACCAGGAGGACCTGGACTCACCGTCCTGGAACCATGACGGCGTTCGGAACCACTGGTCCAGACTCCTACATCTCGCTATGGGTCGGCCCGTCGCAGCTGGGATGATCTGGAGCCACTTTAGTCCCGGTTTATCGATTAAAACTGGACCAGAACCATCAGCCGCCATGTTTAGCTGCAGCTTGGACCACTCTACACAACAGACCACTTCCTGTCTGCGGCCCGACGCTTCACACACTTCCTGCTTTCATTCACAAACACGATCCGAAGAAACAGAGGAGCAATATTTACAGAAGAAGGTTATTAGAGCAGAGAAGAAGAAACAGCCCTTCTTGGAGGTTGCGGCGAAGCCGAGCGGCGCGGCGGCGAGCGGCGCGGCGGCGAGCGGCGCGGCGGCGAGCGGCGCGGCATCAGCTGGGCTGAAGACCATGGCTTCCCTTTAGCTCCTTTATTGGACAGAAGAGGCGAAGATCTGGGTGGATAAATACTGAAGGAGCGGCCGGGAGAAACAAGATGGAGGCCGACATGGAGAGTCTCCGTTCCCTGAGCCTGAAAACACGTCTGTACATTTAGGACTTTATACACCCAGCCACCATCATCATCATCGTCATCATCATCATCATCATCATCGCCATCATCATCATCATCATCATCATCGTCGTTGCCATGACGACGCGTCCAACCACTGGTCCAGCCACGCGCACACAGCTCTATTTACACAACAACGCTTTAAATAAAAACAGTCAGTTCTACTGGGAGCCAGAGTTCCTTCAACTGGTTTCACTGGGAGCTGATATGAGTTCGGACTGGTTGAACTGGCCTGGTTGATTCAAAGACTGGGGACCACATCTCCCATCATGCTTTGGGGTTTGTCCGTCCTGCCCTGAGGCTCTCCCATTAGAAGCGGGTGGTGGGCGTGGCTTAGCGTCGCGACATGAAGGGGCCGGCGCGCGGCGGTCAGATGAGCGCGGCGCTGCCCAGGCTGCTGCAGCTGTTGTTGCGGTTGGTGTTGCGCCGCGACAGGTTGGGCGTGGCCATGAGAGGGTAGCGCTCGTCGGTGCAGCCGTACTGCGCCAGGACGTCCACGCACTCCTGGTGGTTGGACTGCCGGGCGTACGCCATGGCGCTTAGCCCGTGGGCGTCCCTGGCCATCAGGTCCACGCCGTACTGCGGAGAGACAAAGACACGGTTAGATCCTGCTGACGTTTCCCGAGCCGCGTCGCCCTGCAGGAGGCGTACCCAGATCAGCAGCTGGAGGATCACCACGTTGCCCTTGTGGCTGGCGTGATGCAGCGCGGTGCAGCCGTCCCCGTACGTCTCGTTGACCTGCTGGCGGGAGCCGTGGGCGAGCAGAAGGACGACGGCGCGGAGGTCCTCCTCGGCCGTGGCTCTGAGCAGCTGCTGGCCCAGAGGCACGTCGGCGGAGGGCAGCGCGGCCAGGAACAGGCGCTGCTCGTACTTCGCCCGGATCCAGCGCTCCCGCTCCTCCCTGACAGACACAACCCAGGGATTAGTCACGCCACAGAACGGAAACTTTAAACCTTAAATTAAACAAATCTGAAACGTTTTCACTTTTATATACGTTAGATTTTTGTCCGTTCATGTTTATTCAAATAAACGGACTCTAAGGTAACATTCAACTGGATCAGAACCACCGCTGGAAACGGACACAGATTATTAATCCCACTAATCCCAGAAACTCAAATTACTTTTTTTCTTCATCAGTTTAATGAATAAAAATCCCAGAATGATAAATGCTACATCAGACCTGATTTAACCAAAATAAACCTTTATTAACAAGCCAAACATTAACAATGGACGGCTGGGATTAAAGTGGATATATTCCCACAGGAAGTGTTCAATCCACAGGTAGATTCGTCCTCCGAGGCTAAAATAAGACACAGAGGCAGAAGGAAGCATTGTTCTCCAATCCAGTATCATCAACTGCTGATCCGTCTAATCCGCCTCTAATCTCCCGTCTAATCCCTGCGTGTAAACAGCGGCTCACTCAGCCACCAGGGATTAGTCTGGGCCAGGGAGGGGCGGCGGGGGAGGGACCCGTATTGAGCTGTTGCCCCTCTTCCAGGGGGGGGAGGAAATCTGTTGTTTCCTTCTAATAAACTTCAGCTTCTGGCAGAACCGGTTCTGTTCGTGACCCGGTCCGGTTTCCCCTCCAACAGGCCGAGGAAGGAGCGGATCCGAGAGTCTGGGAGCAGCGTGGGAACCTCTGAATCTCCATTAACTCTCTTCCTGGATACCCCCGGTGTTAGTGTGTCTACTTATTGCTGGGGGTCCAAGGTGGCGCCTAGCATCACGGAATGTCCTGGAGGTTCTGCCTTCCTGGTCCGACCCAGAGAGCGGGGAGGCCGGGCCCGGGACCACGGCCCAAAGCCCGCGGACAAAGCCTGGAGGAGTCCCAGAGAGAGAGGCGCTCAGCGGGGCTCTGGGAGGAAATGTGAGGCCGGCCGGCCGGCGGACTGGGAAACGCATGCCTTCCCCCCCGCTGGAGTTGCTAAGAGCCGGCAGACGGTCTGATGGTGTCAGCCGTTCACTAAAGTGTTCACTATCAGCCTCATTCTGGGGCCTAAACGCCGACACAGAGATGGTACCGAGTCTAACGTGGATAATACACTGTCTATTAGGGACACTGGTTTAACTGGGTCAGGGTGAGAGATGGGTGGGAGCGATGGTACAGACACAAGAGGCCTAAACCCTGAGTTTAACTAAAGCCTGAGTTTAACTACACCCTGAGTTTAGACGGACTGAATCCTGAGTTTAACTAAACCCTGAGTTTAACTAAACCCTGGGTTTAAACGGACTGAATCCTGAGTTTAAATAAAACCTAAGTCTAACTAAACCCTGGGTTTAATTAAAGTCTGAGTTTAAACAGACTGAATCCTGAGTTTAAATAAACCCTGGGTTTAAACGTAGACTGAATTTTGAGTTTAACTAAAACCTGAGTTTAAACAGACTGAATCCTGTGAGTTTGAAAAAGGCTGAATCCTGGAAAAGTTTAATTTCTGGGAAGTCCCTCGAAGTTTGACTAAAGCCTGAGTTTAAACAGACTGAACCCTGAGTTTAAACAGACTAAATCCTGAGTTTAAACTGACTGATCCTGAGTTTAAGCAAAACCTGAGTTTAAGCGGACTGGGTACACACAGGAGGTTTAGCTAAACCCTGAGTTTAAACGGGCTGGATACAGGTTTAAAAGACCAGAACCCACGAGTTTTAGAGCTAAGTTTAAACGGGCTGACTCCGGGTTTAAAGGCCAGTCACAGGCTTTAAGCACGGCAGAACCCTGAGTTTAGCTTCGGCCTGATTTAAACAGACTGAACCCCAGCTTTAAACAGACTGAGCACGAGTTTAAACAATTCCTCAGTTTTAGCAACTTTATATGAATTTAGATGCAGACTTTCTGTTTTTCTACTTCTACTCCAGTACCGTTAATCTCGAGGTAAACCAGACTTATTTGGGTTTTCTACTAAAATACAAAGTTGTTTTGTTGTTTAATTAAATAAACCATTTTGCTTGTTTCCATGAGTTTTTGTTTGTTGACATCTTGTTTATATTTGCTTAATTATTGTCTGTGTTTACGGCTGCTAATTGGAGATTGTTTCTAATGAAGATGATATTAACATCAACATGACGGTAATTTAACAGCTAGTTTGTTCTGATTGTGTTAGCCGTGTTATTCATTACGGGGGATCTTGTTGTGTGTTGCAGTAAACAGCGACTCTCCATCACGAGTTAACGACTCCTGAAAACACACAGCTCTGGACAGTGGAGAGGCTAATTGCACTAATTAACCACAGCGAGTGTGAGAGTGTGTGTGTTAACATGTGTCTGGATGCACGCTCACTCAGATCGCTGTGTGTTAATCTGTGTGTGTCCCTTTTCACTTCCCATTAGAGGAAGCGCTGTGTTTTCAGCAGCGAGGCATGCTGGGTAGATAATTAAACACGAGTCCCGGTGAGATGGCTTGTGACAGGAACACACACTCTCACACACACACAACGCAAATATGTCAGGCTCAGCCCAGAGGGGTTAAAATGTGTATTTGTGTGTCAGTCGGTGAAATGAGAGGATAAAATGTGCACCAGCCAGAGGAAACAACCGTCACCCATCCACTGGGCCAACTCTTACTGGTTCTGTTCCCTCATAGACCAGTCTCTGGGCTGACTGGATGGACGGTCATGGAACTGAACTGGGTAAACTGGGTGCTTCTGTTCCCAGTCCACCAATAATACCAGTCCCTATAGATGTATAAAACCAGTAAATCTCCTTCAGGGATCAATTTCACTGTTAATGCAGCCGCTTTAACTACGACTTTGATATTTTAGGTTAGGATCACAGCTGGTTTAACATGGAGGATAAAATCCTAAACAAAACAGGAAAACACTGGGCCAAAAAAAAGAATCTAAAACTGCAGCTACAACTGGAGTTAGCGATTCATTGGAGGTTTGCTTTAAAGCTGACGGCTCAGTTTTGATGATGATGATGGATGGATGGATGGATTATGGTTGGATGGATGATGGATGGATGATGGTTGGATGGATGATGGATGGATG
>JAGKQL010000067.1:3812848-3832383 GCA_018398635.1 Cyprinodon brontotheroides | reverse complement strand
CACCCCGACAATCACCCCGACAATCACCCCGACAATCACCCCGACAATCACCCCGACTGCTGAATGAGGCTCACCCTCACCTGATGGACCTTCAAAATAAAGGTCTGATTAGACTGAATAAAACAGGATCCTTCAGCAGAGATTAGCCTCTAAGAATGAGATTATAAACTATTATGGAGAATTTGGAGTGGAAGATTCTACGATAAATGACAGATTATTGAATAATAATTATATTTATGTGAATATTACTGAATAATACACAGAAAATAATAAACTATAAATGAAAGATCTGAGTCTGTGGGGTAAAAACATCCTTTATTTTCCTGCTGAGAAGTTTTTAACCGATTTAAAGCGATCTTTAGACCTCTCCTCAATATATCAGAAAGGCTCATCTTGATTCTCGTTTTTTCTCTTTAGACGATGCGCTGACGAGTTTAGAGCGATTTCTTCCAGCGTTTAGACGCAGCCCAAACCAGGGCGGTGGAGCCGTGCTTCCAGCCAGGAGCTGAGATGAATGAGCTCGGACGCCGCTGTTAAAGCCCATCATTAATTACAGGACGTGTGTGTGTGGGAGGTAATGAGCGGTAAGGAACGGGGTTAAGAGTGACGTGGTGTCAGCGGCTCCTCTCCTGGCCTAATTAGCCCTCTAATTAATAGATTAATAGATGGATAGATGGAGCAGCAGCTAACTGCCCGACCTAATGTGCTTTAAGATGAATCCCTGGAAGAAGAGGTGAGGGACACTGATCTGCTCTAAGCTCAGGAAACACTGCTTGGTTTCATCTGAAGGCAAAGAAAGAGCTTAAAATCAATTAGCAGGTCATTAGCTGCCCTTGGATAGCACAATGAAACATTGGGCTGGTTAGGAGACGAAGGGTTAACCCGGACAGAGCTGCTGCCATGCAAATGAGGGAGGAGAAATGAGCCAGGCGTGGGAAGTTGTCTCTGGGCTGAAGCTTGTGACGCTCAGCGATGCTGCACGGATACTAGGAGGATGGAGAAATGTGAGCGGGGGGAGGCTTTGGGGAGGGAGGGAGGGAGGGCATATCACAGGGGAGGGTCAGGGGGCGAGCGCCTTGGGATGTAGAAGATACCAGGAACACTTCCCTATGCTTTAGTCTGTGAGGGAGCTGATAATTAACTACATGTCGAGTGATAATCCTCGAGGGTGCCCCTCCAGATTCCCAGCCGGATCAGAGGGGAGGTCCGCGTTACATCACAGCCGCCAGGATCCGGACGCCATCCCAACGCTTCCAGAGGGACGCATTATTCCAGACAGATTTAACAGCAGCTTAGCCGCGAAACAGTTTTAAATAAACTAGGGGAGGATGTGTAGGCTGAGAGTATTAAGAATAACTACGATCAAAGCAGGATTTTATATTTTCCTGATCTAAAATAGTTCCATAAAGCATAAGAAGCATTTTTCCGGATAAAAACGTTGCCTTTGGACTCTCCAATGCATTTTTCATCAGATTTCCTGTTGCATATTTATCTGCTTTAACCCTTTATAGCGCCCTCAGTGAAATACTTTGAAAATCTGCATTTCAAGCCAAGAGGGTTACTGGAATCCTGGACGAGACCCCGAGCGCCGCCCCAAAATCAGGGGCAGATTTTGGTTACTGTGTTACATTAAAGAAATATGGATATTTTGACGGCATAAATGAATATCAATGTAATAAGAAACGCCGACTTCCCCGAATATATTAAGAAAAATAAACAAAGTGCTTCCAGAAAAACACTGAGAGGGAAAGAAACACATTTTATTTGGTCCAACATTAATGCTGATGGACTGATACTTTTCAGTTTATAAACCTAAATAGAATTATTAACTATAATTAGCTTTTTACCTTTTTTCTTGGCTTAACTTTTATTTCCAACCTAATTTCCAGTCGGTAATCTAATCATTCAAAGGCTCATCTAATTAGTCAAAAGCCAAAATGTACATCCATGTAGCAGGATCTATGCTGCATAGATGGATATAGATCTAGTGCTTCTAGACCTCACTGAGAAGGGGGGTTAAATCAGGGGATTAAATGGAGTTTTATAAAAATAAATCACACCTCGTTCTGATTCCTCAGGCAGCTTTATCACTATAATAGATTCAAACATTAAATTCTGGCTCTTAGTTTTAGTAGCCACCCCTAGATTTTCAGTGGCCCCATCTGCCCCCCTATGGAGGCGCCACTGGAGGAATCATTTGGTGAAAGAGGCAGATAAACCCGCCTGTGGGTAAACCTGAAGGCTCAGTCGGCCTCCTGACGGGGAATGGAGTCTCTGGGTCTTTTGTTCTGGACAAAGCGGCGGCGGTGACCCTGATGGCTGCGGCGTGGTGGCCGGGGAAGCCATTGACATTTCCTACTAGATTAGTTGGATGCAGATTAGTGGACCCGGCTGGGACACGCACTGAAGTGTCAGGGGTGGGGGTCTCCTGAGCAGGCAGGAGAAAGTGAATGCGACAAACGAGGATGCAGATTAATTAGGATGTAGATCTATGAAGGTAGAGTTTTAATGGGACTTTTTAGTTTTCACCTCGTTCCGTTAAATCAGCTCAGACTAATGATGACGCTTGATTTTCTATCATTAAATGTCTGCAGATCACAGGCTTAGATTAATCTGATTAATACAGAACTCCTTCCCTCCATCAGATGAAGCCTGAACGTTATTTCATTCGTCTAAAAATAGGTTCAATTAATACTAATTAAATCTGATCAACTGGTTAGTTTAGTAGTTTATCTGGTTTAAAGGTTAATCCGCATTAATGAGGATTTCTGCAGGTTTAACCTCAAACAAAGGCTTAAAAAGTCAAAGACGGTTTAATTTTTAAACCAAATATCTGATCTATTCACTGCAAAATCTAAAACTAAGTCAATTTGTTTGAAATGATGCATTTTAAATTGAATTAAACAGATAATTAGACATTTTTCCAACAGAACAAGAAATTAACATTAAAATAAGAAACTTTTTCCAAGAGAATATTATCTAATTATCTTATTTTAAGGGTTAGATATTTAATTGGCAGATCATTTTATTTATCTGCTCAATTTAAGAATAAATAGACTTAATTTAAGAAATATTTACTCGTTTTCAGAACGTTTTTGCAGTTTTTAAATAAGGCAGAAATCCGCATTTTAAGAAACCTCATTTCAGAATATAAAATAAAAGTTTTTACATGATAAATAAAGTAATAAAACTATAATAATACAATTTATACAGTTAAAAAATGAAATATTCAAATTTTTAAACCTTTTATGACCAAAAAAGGATCAGATTTGACTTTTTTTTTAAAAGTAAATTACTTTTTTTATTTGATAAAATCTTAATAATCCAATCAGACATTTTATTCACTCTGATAATAAACTAAATATTTTTATAAAAGAGTCTTTAGAGAGAAGCTGATCTAAAATCTTTATCGATTTAAAATCTGGTTTAAGCTTCAGAAGCAGTTTAATAAAAACAAGCTTAGACTGAATTAATCCTAAATCAGAGAAGTTTGATGACTTGACGTCATTTCAGACTTTTTCATCATTTATTATTTTCATTATTCAGTTAAAACTCTTGTTTAAAGTATTTTATTTAGACGAACTTGATTAAAGCAAAGATGTTTGAACTTTGGTTGATTTATTGAACTGAAAGGAAGGAAATATTATTAATGATGATATTTAATGACTTTATGATCATAATTAATGATGATAAAGTGAAACGTTGTTAATTAAACCTTTAATCCAAATATAAACCCAGTTTAAACCATTAATAGAGTAAAAGTCTGGTTCCCATAGATCTATAGATGGTGTGAAGGTGTCAGTAGCGGAGCTCGTTAAAGCCGTAGAATCGGCGGCGGTGCGAAGTGAAGGTTTGTGATGTTTACCGGCCGACTGCGGCTCGCCGTGAACCCATTCAATCCAAACACATTACGGGCGGCGTGCGGACAGCTCGCCGCCGAGCTTTTCTCCCCCTTTCCTTTATTCTGTGAGCAATTTGCCCACTGAGCCAATTAGCCAGAGGGGTGGGGGGCTCTCAGAGGCAGGAGAAGCGAGGGCTGGACGGGGCCAGGACGGGCGGTGCGGCGCTGCGTGTGAAGCGTTATTTATTTCTTCATTATTAGAAGAAGGGAGGGAGGCGGGAGGACGGCGAGGTTAATCTGATGACTCAGGCATTCAGGATGTGCGTTTAGTTTGTGCTTTTAGTCCGCATTAGCATAACCTCGGCGAGATGACAAACGGCCCGCTGATTGGCTCCTGTCGGCCGGCTTAATGTCAATAGTAAATTGGGGGGCTTGTTAGGGGAGCTGGGGGCCGCGGCAGCGGAGGGGCAGTCATGTACAAAATAATGTCTATTAGGACTAATTTAATCAAGGATCCTTTTCCAGATGAATTAGAATGTAGGGGCCAATTATTCCGGGCTGAGGGGGCCGCCGCATAATGACCGGCCCGGTTAGCGGGGGCCTCCATCTGGGTCGCAGCGGCCATCTCGTGGGAAAGTCAGTTATTTATAGAGGAGATGTTTCCGCCTGAGCGCCGCTCCATCAGACAAAGGCCGCCGCCTCCTCAGCGGCTCTTCCTGTCGCCCAGGTTGGTTGGGGTCAGAACTGCGGGGGACGCGTGTCCGACCCGCTGATCTGAGGGGAGCTTTATGAGGACTGGAGTCAGGTCTGCCCCCAACACTATTCCCTCTGACCCTGGGGGGCAATTATGTTGTGATGAGGGGCCCCCCTGCTCGCCTCCTTCTCCTGGTGGCCCCATCTGGTCCCCTGAGTCCAATCCGGCTGCAGCGCGGGCCGTCCGCCGCACCTGCACCCCAGCCCAGATGAAAAGCCCCCCCGGTAATGTTGAATCTGTTAACGCTGGCCTTTTCAGGCGGAGCGCCGGGATCAAGACGGATCTGTTCCCATAAAGGGGCCCCGTCCCAACCCCCAAGAGACCTGCTGCTGAATTATTACTGGCCGAGCATTCGTCATCCGGGGAGCGGCGTTAAACGGTGGAGGCGCCGCTCCATCCTTCAGCTGACATGGCTGCTCGTTTTTTTCCTGCTGGCGGAGGACGGCGTGGAACCTGAACCTCCCTCTGCCGCCAGGCCCAGGAGAACCCAACCCTCCAACTGACCTCCTGCAGAAACCAGGAGGATCTGCTGGTCATTATCTGGGTTCAGATCTGCTGAGAGCAGAAGAAGCCATTCACTGGCGATCGATATGTGGAGGACCTGGTTCCATGGAGATAATGGCGGCCAATAAACACGTCACCGCCTCCTCTGCAGCAACATGGCTCCGATGGACGCCGAGTTTAGATCAGAGAGAAGGTAAACAATCACTGATCAACCAGGAGTACAAACTGGACTCTAAACATTCCATCGAATCGCCTCTGGAACCAAAACGAGACGTTCAGCTGACCTGCACGCAGCTCACCGCGCCCCTTCCTGCACGCCACTCACCGCACCCCTTCCTACACGCCGCCCCCAATAGAGGAGAGATCTCTGGGACCAGTTGAACCCTCTGAGGTATGAGAAGCTTCCAGCCATCAGAGAAGGAAGTGCAGGTTCTCTGGTGAAGCCTCAGTAGAACCAGCAGAAGCAGGATTGATCCCAGCTGTGAAGCACGGTGGTGGCAGCATCATAAAACCCGGTCCGGATTTTATGGAGGAACGTTTCCACCAAACATAACAGCAGAAGAAGAAGAGAAGGGGTGTGAATACTTTCTGACGGCCTCCGGCTCCTCCTTAGAAGCAGTTCTTCCTCCCAGGATGGCGGTGGAAACCCTGACCTGAAATATAAACCCGTCACGCCGAGCAGAGCAGGATGGTGAGGTCAGGGGTCGGCTGACAGGAAGGGGAGGGGTGGAGGAAGCCGCTCCGTGTCCAGGGGCCGCTGTCAGTGGGCGTCGGCCCCGGCCCGCTAACGCGCTGTGTCAACGCGGCCCCGCTCAGGCCCAAGGTGCTGGTGTTGATGCGTCGCTCGACACCTCATTAAAGCGATGAGCCGCGGCGCTGAGGACCGTCGCTGAGGGTCCATCCGGTCGCCCCACCGTGGGCAGCGGGGCCCAAACTTAGCAGGCCCCTGAGCGGCGGCGTCAGCTGCGGCGCAGCGCGGGGGCGAGCGCGCCCGCTGAGGTGATGACGGCTGACCGCGGGCAGCCAGAGGTTAATGGGAACGTTTAGAGGACGGCTGAGGCTTTTCTGCGCCGGGATCCTAGCGGCGTCCCTGTGGCGCCGCAGAGCTGGCACGGCTGGTGTTGGTCCACACCGAGAGCCTCACAGACCCCGCCACACGCCGCTTCTGCTGCCAGCACGTCCAACAAGTATAGAGCTGAGCGGGTGAAGAAAGGCGTTGGACCGGCGTCTCCAAGGCGATTAGCCAAAGCTGATGCTAATGAGACCTGGACCGCCATCGCTCCCAGCGCCATGATGGGGGGGGGGCTGTTCAAAAATAAAGGTGTTCATCTTCTCCTCTTTCTCTGTTTTCCATCCCAGCTCCACCTCCTCTGCCAAACCTCCACACGGCGGTGGGGGGGGGCAATGACAGGCAGGAGGTCAGTGTAATTGCTGCTGGCCATATTTAACATTAAGATAATCAGGCCATTAATTACCCTTTGGATCATTAAATCAGCCACTTGCAAAATGAAATCTCGGCCTCTATTACTCAGTTGAGAGACCACGAGGGGGTCGTGTTTCCATCCATCAGCCTCTCCTTCGCTCCGGACAAAAGCCTCTCTTTCAGGACCCGGTCCCTTCTGGGTTTTACCTCCTTTAATTCAGGACTTCAGGTCCAAAGAGTCTGACCGGGTCTGCTGCCACGGCAACAGGAAACAGAGCGAGGCTCCAGAAATCAGACGCTCCGCCTTCAGGCAACGTTACAGAAATAAGGAACTACGATCCCACTCACTGAAAACGTCCTTTAAAAGGAGTTTCTATCATTGCTGTGATGTCACCACCGTCCAGTAGAGGGCGGTTCACGCTTCAACTGAGCCTCTCTGGTGTTTGCAGAGGAAGTTCCATATAGGACCGAATATAAACCAGAGCTAACATTAGCCTGTCTGTAGCAGCCAGGGCTAACATTAGCCTGTCTGTAGCAGCCAGGGCTAACATCTGCAGCAGCCAGAGCTAACGTTAGCCCGTCTGTAGCAGCCAGTGATAATGTTAGCCCATCTGTAACAGCCAGAGCTAACATTAGCCCATCTGTAGCAGCCAGGGCTAAATTCTTCAGCAGCCAGGGCTAACATTAGCCCGTCTGTAGCCCCCAGGGCTAACATTAGCCTGTCTGTAGCAGCCAGTGCTAATGTTAGCCCATCTGTAGCAGCCAGAGCTAACATTAGCCCATCTGTAGCAGCCAGGGCTAAATTCTTCAGCAGCCAGGGCTAACATTAGCCCGTCTGTAGCCCCCAGGGCTAACATTAGCCTGTCTGTAGCAGCCAGTGCTAATGTTAGCCCATCTGTAGCAGCCAGAGCTAACGTTAGCCCATCTTTAGCAGCCAGGGCTAACTTCGTAAGCAGCCAGGGCTAACATTAGCCTGTCTGTAGCAGCCAGTTCTAACGTTAGCCCATCTGTAGCAGCCAGAGCTAACGTTAGCCCATCTGTAGCAGCCAGAGCTAACGTTAGCCCATCTGTAGCAGCCAGAGCTAACGTTAGCCCATCTGTAGCAGCCAGTGCTAATGTTAGCCCATCTGTAGCAGCCAGAGCTAATGTTAGCCCATCTGTAGCAGCCAGGGTTAACTTCGTAAGCAGCCAGGGCTAACATTAGCCTGTCTGTAGCAGCCAGTTCTAACGCTTGCCCATCTGTAGCAGCCAGAGCTAACGTTAGCCCATCTGTAGCAGCCAGAGCTATAGTTAGCCCATCTGTAGCAGCCAGAGCTAACGTTAGCCCATCTGTAGCAGCCAGTGCTAATGTTAGCCCATCTGTAGCAGCCAGGGCTAACTTCTGCAGCAGCCAGATCTAACATTAGCCTGTCTGTAGCAGCCAGAGCTAACGTTAGCCCATCTGTAGCAACCAGTGCTAACGTTAGCCCATCTGTAGCAGCCAGAGCTAACTTCTTCAGCAGCCAGGGCTAACATTAGCCTGTCTGTAGCAGCCAGTGCTAACGTTAGCCCATCTGTAGCAGCCAGAGCTAACTTCTTCAGCAGCCAGGGCTAACATTAGCCTGTCTGTAGCAGCCAGAGCTAACGTTAGCCCATCTGTAGCAGCCAGTGCTAACGTTAGCCCATCAATAGCAGCCAGAGCTAACTTCTTCAGCAGCCAGGGCTAACATTAGCCTGTCTGTAGCAGCCAGTGCTAACGTTAGCCCATCTGTAGCAGCCAGGGCTAACTTCTTCAGCAGCCAGGGCTAACTTTAGCCTGTCTGCAGCAGCTAGGGCTAATGTTAGCCCATCTGTAGCAGCCAGGGCTAACATCTTCAGCAGCCAGTGCTAACATTAGCCTGTCTGTAGCAGCCAGTGCTAACGTTAGCCCATCTGTAGCAGCCAGGGCTAACCTGATTAATAAGATCCATCAACTCTGGATTCATTCATTAGTAAATATCTGGCTTCCTTGATCTAACTCTAAATAATAAACTTCTGAGTCCAGACTGAAGAAACATCTGATTCTTAGCCATCCCACAGGATGGATGTTAGAGAAGTGGTAGTCCAAACTGGGAGTTAGCTAGTAGCTACTAGCCCAACTAGCTAGTAGCTACTAGCCCAACTAGCTAGTAGCTACCAAGGAACACGAGTTTGGGTCAAAATGAGGTCAAAACAGATGATGCTTTAAGTTAGCCAGACAGATTTAATCTACAAATGTTTCTAATGAGCCAGTAATAACATCCAAGCCTAAATTCATCAATTTAAAAGATTTTTTGATTATAAATGTTCATATTATTGGACTCCATTATCAGTAAGATGTGTGAACGCATCGCTATCGACCCAGATGAGGTCAAAGGAAGTGACCTTTTCGTTCCATTTGGATTTTAAAGCCATCCTGCTAACGACCGCAGAACGTTAGCAGGATGGCTAACGCCCAGAGGGCCCTCTATTGGTGACGGAGGAGAACTGCACACTTTTAGTTTCTCCAGTTTATAACGGAGGCTTCCAATCCAAACAATATTACTAAGTTAGAGGAAAATGTCCTCATCAGTATTTGTGCTGCGTAGTGATGAGCGCGGCGCCTCGGCAGCGACCCGGCTGAGGTGGAGAAACGATGGAAGGATGAGAGGGAGGGTGAGGAAGTCAGGATTTATGGAGGGGAAAGAGGACAAACAGCGAGCCACTTAAGGAATGGACTGATAAATACTATCGACAGGAGAGAGGAGGCGCAGGGGGGAGAGGGAGGCGCAGGGGGGAGAGGGAGCTGCAGCGGAGCGTCGCCGCTTAATTGAGATAATATTGACCTCCTGCTCTAATCTCTTCAGGGCTTCAGATTCATAAATAAATAACAACAGCAGCAGCTTCAGCTGCTGAGAGGGGGGCGGAGCCAGCCGGGAACAGGAAGTGGAGTTCCAGGGTTAAAGTGTTTGTGTCGAGCGCTCGGAGGAGTAATTACAAGGTGCTTCTGTTGACTAATGAGGGTAGAGGGGGGGGACGGGGAAGTCGATCTTTATGTGAACGGCGGTCGGCTCTAATTTGTTATGATGGGCTCCCAGAGACGCATAATCACAGGAGCACGGCGGCGGCGTAGAGCCATACTTCACCGCCTTTGTTACCCTGCAGAGAGCAGCTCTGTTGATGTTTGACACCTGAGGCGCCGACCCGCCGCCCCCTGTCTGCTGAGGGAGGCACTGCACCCGGGTTCTGCACCCAGAACCAATAACCGGGTCAGAACCACCAAGGTTGGACAGGAAATTATCCCCTGGATTAACTAATCCAGGGACCCAGATGAATTATTCTGTGGATCCGACATGAATGAGTTCTGGTTCTGTTGGGTCTGAGAGGAGCCGTCCTACCTGCTGGCGTCAGGCCCGGGTTTGAGGCGTCCCTGGGCGTTGGCCTCCCACACGCCGTTGGCCAGCTCGTTGCCGATGGCCGACATCACCTTGATGAGCTCCAGGGGCCACTCGTCCAGGTCCAGGGAGCGGACCCTGGACAGGTGGGTCCCCAGGTTCCGATGGATGCCGGAGCACTCGATGCAGATCAGAGCGCCGAGGTTGAGGCTGGCCCAGTCCGGGTCTGTGGGACAGAGGAGGAGCCCAGAAGATCAGAACCTTCCAGAACCAAAAGGTTCTAAAGGATCTCTGATGGTTCAGGGTCTGAAACCTGCGGCTCTTTGGGGCCTCTGCAGCGGCCCTTAATGGGGGCTAAAATTAATATAAAGAGCTAAATAACAGATTATTCTGAAACGCTTTAGTGGATTTTATAAGGAGGAAAAGAATGACAATAAAAGAACAAGAAATGTGTTTTTAGTACGGAAGTAAAACCGTCTAAAATAAATCTGCCTTTTTTCTAAAACTAATTTTAAACTAAATTTTTTTACACATTAAATTCCTTAAACTGAATTTTTATCTGGTAAAAATTCAGCTGCAAAAATGCAAAGGTCAAAATTTGCAGTTTCATTTTTAGAGCTGAATTTTTAGCAGATTTTATTGAGGCTGTTTTTCTTCCATATTTTAGAAGCATTTCTCTTTTAATTAGCTTTAAATTTTGCGTTTTAATATCATTTTAAAAGCTAAAAATACATAAATTGTTGGCAACTAATTTCCTATACAAGCTAATAATAATAATAATAACAATAATTAAAAAAAGGAATAATTATTTCAAAGTTCAGTTTGGCGCCATCTTTCCACTCACTCTGTACGTCGCAGTCCGCACAGCGGCCGTTGCCACGGATACTCCTGATGGACTGGAGAGCCAAAGCCTCTGATTGGCTGGTGAGGCGGGACTGGAAGACATGGAAAACAGGTTGAACATCTAGAGATGCTGTTCAGGTCTGTTCGCCGCCGCCGCCACGCTTCACTAGCTGGACAATAAAACATCACTTCCTGCCGGGAGCCCCTCAGACATCCCCCGCCCCCCCCGCCTATCCTTCAGGATCACATTTGCTCCCATCGCCGCCATGAGAAGGAAGAACACGGCGAACAAATGAAATGGTCTTGGTTGGGCGGGTGATGCCTGAGGCGTAAACACAGCGGGTGGCCTGCGATGCAGAGCGGCGGCTGCGGCGCCGGTAATTGGTATTCTGTAATTACGGGAGCAGAAAAGGGAAGATCTGAGGGGGGAGGAGTGATCACCTTGTTCTTGCTGCTCTCGCAGGACTGCAGGCTGGCCAGGATCTGGCTCTCGATCACCTGAACCCAGGCGTCCCGCTCTTCGTACGACGTGGCCTCGAAGTTCCACGTCTGACCCGTCAGCGACACGATGGTGAACTCAAAGTTCTCCTCTTGTTCTGGTGGAGAAGGAAACACCCAGAGTCAGTCAATGCTTCACCGTGCTTTTATTCTGAAAGGGTGGGGTAAGGTTCTCCTAAGGTCTGAGGTTCTTCAGGATCAGGAACACTCAGACCAGAAGGAACTGATGAACAAATCACCGCCATCAAACCGCAAAACAGAGACCAGCTGGTCGACGAGGACCAGAAGGTCCAACATTCCTGCTGTAGATGTTCGGTGTGTGAAGAACCAGGTTTCACTGAGATCCAGAACCTCTGGAAGGTCTGCAGGTGGACATCAGCACACAGAGACCATGTGACCTCAGACTGATCAGGATCTGCTTCAAGAACCTGCATCAGATAGCGAAGGATCTCCATCGGATAACGAAGGATCTCCATCAGATAACGAAGGATCTCCATCAGATCACGAAGGATCTCCATCAGATCACGAAGGATCTCCATCAGGTCATGAAGGATCTCCTTCCAACCTTTCAGGGATCTGTGGAGGTGTAAACACCACATTCTGGTCTTCATGATGGCGGCTGAGAAGATGAAGGGTCTAATGAGCCTCCTCAGCTCCCATCATTTGGAGCTGAAGTTCCCCTCCTGGATAACCAACGAAGAAGAAGATTAGAAGGTCATAGAACGTTCTCAGGTTTTAGCAGCAGCTCCAGAACCTCAGCCTGGTCCAGGAACAGGAGAACCTGATGTTCTAGAATCACTATAAACATCTAAAGGTGTTCAGGGAGAAGAATCAGATCCTCTGATGCTCCTGAGCAGCACAGCTCCTCCTCAGAAGCTCTTCCAGGAACATCTCATTCTGAATGACAGGCCAGCCATGGAGCCCTGCAGGTCCAATCATGATTACATTCTCTGCTTTCAGGGGGGGGGGTGCAGGTTACATGCGGTTTCTGATTTGAACCCCGCCTGCCGTGGCGCCCGCCCCCCCCCTCCTCCTCTGAGCCGCGGTGGACAGGAAGCCGGGAAACGGCGTGACATTTAAAGCCGCACTCCTCAGTTTTTAACATTAAAGGTCAATCAAATAACTGAAGCCTGTGGTCTGACTCCGCAGCAGAACGTCTGACGCCGCGCCGCCATTCCTGAGGTCCACGAGCTCTACTGAGCAGAACGGCGTTCTGTCAGACCAGCATACCTACAGTCAGTACGCAACACCTCACATTTATGTTCATCTCTTTAGCTTTCTACAAAAAACAGACTTTAAACTAGATCAACGGGCAAAAACTATTTAATACGCTACAAAAAGTAAGAAATGAAATAGTTTTTATGATAAACCAAAGGAATAAATGCGTATTACTGGTATGCTGGTCTGATGGGGTATACTGGTCTGACGGGGTATGCTGGTCTGACGGGGTATGCTGGTCTGACGGGGTATGCTGGTCTGACGGGGTAAGCTGGTCTGACGGGGTATGCTGGTCTGACGGGGTATGCTGGTCTGACAGGAACACTGCGTCGTTAAGGTCCAGATGAAGGCAGAGGAACAGAACCTTCCAGATGTTTCAACATGTGGCCTGTTCTGCTGCCTGGCTGGTCTGCTGCCTCCTAGTGGCCACAGCAACATCTAGCGCCACCGTTCAAAATAAACGTACTGGTTCTGGGGCTGATGGGACGACTGGACCACAATAATCTGGACCTAATTTGAGTCGAAGTTTAAAAGAAAACCAGAAATCGAACTGGATTAATCCAAAACAAAACTTCAGAAACTGAGTGGTGAACTACTTGAAAACCAGCTTTAACTTTAGTTTCAGGCTTAGTTAAAACTGGCAGCTGCTTCTGTTGTAGACTGGTTTTAGATTTCCTTTCAAACTGGTTCTAGTTGAGATAAGGATCCTTTTTAATTCTAATCTAAAACTGGTTTGGATCTTATTTTAGTCTAAAACGTGAATTTTGCCGGTTAGGTTTTGATTTATGGCTGTTTTTAGTCTCCATCTGGTCCAGTGTTTTACACCAGCACTGATTGGTTCCAGTTTGAAACTGATTTTAACTTTAAATCTAGTTCTTACTTGAATTAAAACCTCCTGTTATAAACTGGTTGTATCGTTGCTTTAAAGCTGCTCTGCCTTGATTGGAACTAGAACTAAGCAATAAGTGAAACTAGTTTAGTCTTTCTTTTACGTTCGTCTTCAGTCTGAACTTGGTTTTGGTGTCAAACTGGTTTGGCTTCGGTGTCCAACTGGCATTGGATTAAAGGTTTCTGTTTTAGTTCTGACTGATGGTTTGAAACCAGTACTGGGGTAGTGGTTAGGGTTAGGCTTAGGGTATCTAGATTTGGTCTCAGATCTAAACTAAATTTAGCATCAATTTGTTTGGTACTGGTGAAAAACAACAATCGGGATAAAAATCTACCCGGCAACACATTTCCCTCACATCTAAATCACACTAAAATAAATAATAATTGAAACGAGTCGCTTTATTCCGACATAAAATCTAAATTTCCTCCGTTTCTGCGTCTTTTCTCCAAACAGGAAGTGAGGAGGATCATTTCAGGCCAGAAATCCACCTTATTTTGATGCGCTGCTCGCTTTCCCTGCAGAAAACCAAATATTTACGTCCCAGTTTAAAGGCGTTGGTGGCGCCGACTAAACGTATGCACGCTGTGGGAACCCCCCACACACCCAGCCGGTCCTGGTAATTACTGCCAACGCTCTGGGCTACTGTGGGTGACATTCGCTCAGGAGGGGGGGGCGGCGAGGCAATTTGTGAACTCTGACACCGGCAACCTTTAGCAACACAAACCAAACATCCAGCGTTTGCAGCAGGACATGCAGGCGGGGCCCCGTCACGCAGAGCGGCGGCGGCTCCGGCCGGCCGTGAGCCGAGGCGCCATGAGAGGGGAGGCGGGCAGACGGGGGGGCCTCAGGAAACACAAATTAAAAGCCTTAAATGTCAGCGCGCTCACTATTGCTTTGCGACACAGGTCATTACTTCCCATATTATTCGCAGCATTTTACAACATTAATAACCTGGAAAATATCGCAGCCGATTGTTCGGAAGTTTGTGGAGTGGGTGTAGATCTAGAGGCGGTAGATTTATCTCCGGTTCTGACTACAACTGAGAGGGAACTCTGTCAGGTTTTAAGCCCAGATGGAGCAGCTGCTCCTTCCTGCTCTGTTCTTTGTTCCCCACCTGACTAAACTCGTAATGAAGCTCCGACTTTCCAGCTGATTAAGCCGGCATTAAAGGAATTCCTAATGCTGCAGGTGCACAGGGCAGCTGACGGAGCAACCTGTCAGGTGGAAACGCACACCAAGAGCTTTTGTCTGGGATCACAGACTCTGCTCATCTCTGGCTGAAGAGTCAAAGAAGGTTTTCTAGGAACCTTTAGGAGGCCGGGACAGAGGTCAGCTTTGAAAAGAGCTGAGATCAGGAATGTTAGACCACAGGTTGGTCATCGGCCTAAACCGAACCACATGGAAGCTTAAAGCTCCAGTTAAGAAAGAAGTGCAAATATTAAACTGAATCTGGCTTTGATTCAGAAATGGGGGTCTTGGTTTATGCCCAGTTTTATTCTTGCTTTATGTCTAGTTTTAGTCTCAGTTTATGTCTAGTTTCATCCTCGGTTTATGTCTAGCTTCGGTCTCTGTTTATGTTAAGTATCAGCCTTGGTTTTTGTCTCATTTCTGTCTAGTAATAGCCTCGGTTTATGTCTAGCTTTTGTCTCCGTTTGTCTAGTTTTAGCCTCTGTTTCTGTTTAGTTTTTGTCTCGGTTTCTGTCTAGTTTTAGCCTCAGTTTATGTCTAGTAATAGCCTCGCTTTCTGTCTAGTAATAGCCTTGGTTTCTGTCTAGTTATAGCCTCGGTTTCTGTCTAGTTTTAGCCTCGGTTTCTGTCTAGTTTTAGCCTCGGTTTCTGTCTAGTTTTAGCCTCGGTTTCTGTCTAGTTTTAGCCTCGGTTTATGTCTAGCTTCAGACTATGTTTATGTTAAGTATTACCCTCAGTTTTTGTCTCATTTCTGTCTAGTTTTAGTCTTGGTTTCTGTCTAGTTTTAGCCTCGGTTTCTGTCTAGTTTTAGCCTCTGTTTCTGTCTAGTTTTATCCTCGGTTTATGTCTAGTTTTATTCTCGGTTTATGTCTAGCTTCGGTCTCTGTTTATGCTAAGTATCACCCTCAGTTTTTGTCTCATTTCTGTCTAGTTTTAGTCTTGGTTTGTGTCTCGGTTTATGTTTAGTTTTAGCCTTGGTTTATGTCTAGTTTTAGCCCCAGTTCCTGTCTGGTTTGAATCTCTGTTTCCGTCAAGTTTTATCCTCAGTTTATATCTAGTTTTTTTTTTTCAGCTTCTGTGCAGATTTTGTCTATGTTCATGTCTAGGATTATCCTCAGTTTATGTCTAGTTTTTTCTTCTGTTTCTGTCTAGTTTTAGCCTCGGTTTATGTCTGGTTTTTTCCTCTGTTTCTGTCCAGTCGTGGCTTTGATTTATAACCAGCTTTGGTATTGGGTTAACACTTCTTTTGGCTCTCATGTTGAAAATAGTCTTGGTCTAATAAAAGTCTTGGCTTCAGAGAGCTAAAAGTGAGAAATAAGATATCTGAAGCAGATGGAGAGAAGCACAGTTTTAGTTTAGATCCCAGAAAGGAGCTGAAAACAGAATCTTTTATTTTGAGCGCTTTGGTTCAGCTTTGTTCTCATGATCTCTATGATCTTATTGTCTTTTTTTTGTTTGGTGTTTTTTCAGAGGTGGAACCAAAAGGTCGTTCTGTCCTGGATTCAGTCTTTACCTTAAATTAATCCAATACTAATGGGTTAGCAGTATAAGACGGTAAACTGAAACAGACCTGAATGTGATCAGCCAGCTCTGAATCAAGCAGGTGAACTCACCTGTGATAGTGACTACATGTGTGTGTGTGTGGTCCTATCAGGGCGAGCTGGGCCGCAGGGGGCGGTCCCCCGTCGTAAATTACAGCGAGCTGCGCTCTGACATGTAGATACTTCACCCGCCCGCCCTGGCGTGACAGGCTGCAGGCCGGCCAGCGACTCAGTGCTTAATGGCTAAATTGGGAAGACTGTTACTAATCGCTTATTGAATAATGAAAGTGACACAGCTGATAAAAGATTTCAATACGCTGGATTATTTATAATATTTCACTTAAACCTCTCTGGCTGACTAATAGGGGGGCGAGTCTCCTGCTGACGGGTGGCGGTTGGAGGAGGTGAGGGAGAAACGCTGGCGGAGGAGTGATGGAGGCTGGGGATTAAAGGAATAAAGACGGAGTAAAGAGAGAAAGCTGAGGATGGAGGAACGATGAGGACAGATGCAGCCTCCATCCGTCACCCGGGCAGCCGCTCGTCATGTCAGCCGCTGGTTGCCGTGGTGATGGAGAGACGAACATTACACATCTGCTGCGGCCGCCACATCTGTTCAGCCATCCACAGAGTGTGCCAGAACATAAAACTGCCTCCATCGCCGCCACTAAATAAAACAATAATAAGCGACTGATGAGTGATTGTAGGTGGGCGGGGCTGGGCTGGGATCAGCCAATCAGGATGGCTGTACGGTGCTTTATTGTGCCGTTCTGGTTGGCAGTCAGTCAGTGGTAACGTCTGCAGTCAGTGATTGGTTGGTTTGGATGATTCCATTTCTGTTCCAATAATCTAGAAGCCTAAATGGATTTTATATTTGATTAAAAATGTTTCCTAACTGGACTCATTCTGCAATAAACATAAATAGCATTCAGCGCTAAAGGAGGTAAACAAAATGGAGTCCTGCTTAAATCAACTCAGGATCAATATCAGATTACTGCTAAATACGATATAAAAGTTATTACTGAACATTTAATGATCCTGGTCCTAAACTGATTTAGAACTTTACATTTTCTCTACTTGAGTTCTTTAAACTAGTTTAAACAGTTTCAAAACTGATCTAGTGATTAAAATGCATTGGTTTTAGCAGTTTTATAATTCTATGCCTTTTTTAAAACTGGTTTTAGTTTAAAACTGAACTTCAAACTGACTTGAAACTATTTGAGTTTGAAATTCATTTCTAACCAAAGTTAAACCAGTTTAGGTTTAGAGTTTAAACCGGTTTAGAGTATAAACTGGTGTAGATTTAGAGTTTAAACTGGTTTAGATTTAGAGTTTAAATTGGTTTAGGGTTAGATTTTAAACCACTTAAGGTTTCGAGTTTAAACTTGTTTAGAGTTTAAACCGGTTTAGGTTAAGAGTTTAAATCGGTTTATGTTTAGAGTTTAAACCGGTTTAGATTTGGAATTTAAACTGGTTTATATTTAGAGTTTAAACCAGTTTAGGTTAAGGGTTTAACCCAGTTTAGATTTGGATTTTAAAAAGGGTTTAGGTTTAGAGTTTAAACCACTTTAGGTTTGGAGTTTAAACTGGTTTATGTTTAGAGTTTAAACCGGTTTATGTTAAGAGTTTAAACCAGCTTAGGTTAAGGGTTTAACCCAGTTTAGATTTGGATTTTAAAAAGGGTTTAGGTTTAGAGTTTAAACCACTTTAGGTTTGGAGTTTAAACTGGTTTATGTTTAGAGTTTAAACCGGTTTATGTTAAGAGTTTAAACCGGTTTAGATCAGAACTTTAAACCAGTTTAGGTTAGAGTTTAAACCGGTTTAGGTTAAGAATTTAAACCAGTTTATGCTTGGAGTTTAAACTGGTTCATATTTAGTTTAAACCGGTTTAGGTTAAGGGTTTAAATCGGTTTAGGTGTGGACTTTAAACTGGTTTATGTTTAGAGTTTAAACCGGTTTAGATTTGGATTTTAAACTGGTTATGTTTAGAGTTTAAACCGGTTTAGGTTAATGGTTTAAACCGGTTTAGATTTGGATTTTAAACCGGTTTAGGTTTAGAGTTTAACCCGGGTTAAGGTCTAACCGGTTTAGGTTAAGAATTTAAACCAGTTTAGATTTGGATTTTAAACTGGTTTATGTTTAGAGTTTAAATTGGTTTAGGTTGAGGGTTTCAAATGGTTTAGGTGTGGAGTTTAAACTGGTTTATGTTTAGAGTCTAAACTGGTTTAGGTAAAAAATGTATACCAGTTTAGATTTGGATTTTAAACCGGTTTAGGTTTAGACTATAAACGGGTTTAGGTTTATATCAGATTTTTTGCTTTGGGATATTTTTGGTGTGAACTGGTTGTGCTTTAGATTTCTTTTTTTGGATCTGGTGTCTAACTAATCAGTAGCCTTGGCTGTGAACTGGTTTTGGATCGGGGTCTAATCCCATCTCCATCTTGTTTGGTCTTGGTTTTAAAACAATACCTTAAACCGGTGTTGGTTTAGATTCAGACCTCTCTTCCGATCTTGATGTAATATTTTATCTAAATTAGTTGTGAAGTTTAGTAAAGTAAAATCTTTGACAGTTCAGGAGAACTGATCTTAGATCCATAAAACAATCTGAAGTTAGTCAGACTTTAACCCTCTAACTGGTCCGGCAGACAGAGACGCTCCACTTTCTCTGATGACGGAAAGATTTGCTCTCAATGATCCATGAAAGGAAGAAACAAACAAAGATGGCGGAACGGATGAAGGGAGGAGGAATGGCGGGATGGTGAGATCCTTCCCTCCCTCTGGAGTTCCAGAGTCTCAGATGATCACATGATCAAGTTTCCAAACCCGGGTCTTAGATTCTAAGGATTCTAATGTGAGACGTTCTTAGAAAGAATCAGAGAGGATTCTGGGTACTTGGTAGGGGGGGGGGGGGGTCAGACCCAGGTGAGGAAAGTGTGAGGGGGGGGTGGGATGGAGTTACCTTCAGCAGTACCAGAGAGGCCGTCCACTTTGAAGTTACTGGTGCTCTTCTTCCGCCGGTGCTTCTTGCGGTTGGCGTGCGGCGATGGAGGCGGCTCCGTCTTTGGACTGGTGGTGCTGGACATACTGGGACTGGAGCAGACCGAGTCGCCCAAACCAGTGTCTGCAAGTTAAACATCGGCCAGAAGAAACCAGTCAGGCTGAGGCCAAAACTGGAGAAAGCAACTAATTAACTGGTCAAGTTCATCGGGGGGGGAGGAAAACCTCTGGGTCAACCAGTAAAACCAGTTAACTGGACCGGTCCAGAAGTAGAACCATTAGAACCAAACTGGTTCTAATCAGTCATTAACCTGGACTGACTGGACCCAAACCTGGACCCAAACCTGGACTGACTAGACCCAAACCTGGACTGACTGGACCCAAACCTGGACTGACTGGACCCAAACCTGGACTGACTAGACCCAAACCTGGACTGACTAGACCCAAACCTGGACCTATTGGACCCAAACC
>JAGKQL010000067.1:3790465-3803370 GCA_018398635.1 Cyprinodon brontotheroides | reverse complement strand
GCCTGGAACTAAACTAGCCTGGAACTAAATCTAGCCGGGAACTAAACCAGGCTGGAACTAAACCAGTTTGAACTAAACTGAGACTAAACCAGACTGGAACTAAACCGGACTGGAACTGGAACTGGAACTAAACCAAGCTGGAACTAAACCAGCCTGGAACTAAACCAGCCTGGAACTAAACCAGCACTGGAACTAAACCAGCCTGGAACTAAACCATCCTGGAACTAAACCATCCTGGAACTAAACCAGCCTGGAACTAAACCATCCTGGAACTAAACCATCCTATCTGTCTACTCAAATTAAGAGTAAATACAGCTGATTTGAGATATTTTTCATACTTATTTCTAGATGATTTTTAACAGTTTGGGCTTAAAAATAAACTTCTGATCCACATTAGGTCTGGCTGTTGATTCCAGTTTAGAATCGGTTCTATCTGATGGGATCAGATCTGATCTCTGGGTCCTGATGAACCTGATCTGATCTCTGGGTCCTGATGAACCTGATCTGATCTCTGGGTCCTGATGAACCTGATCTGATCTCTGGGTCCTGATGAACCTGATCTGATCTCTGGGTCCTGATGAACCTGATCTGATCTCTGGATCCTGATTAACCTGATCTGATCTCTGGGTCCTGATGAACCTGATCTGATCTCTGGGTCCTGATGAACCTGATCTGATCTCTGGGTCCTGATGAACCTGATCTGATCTCTGGGTCCTGATGAACCTGATCTGATCTCTGGGTCCTGATGAACCTGATCTGATCTCTGGGTCCTGATGAACCTGATCTGATCTCTGGGTCCTGATGAACCTGATCTGATCTCTGGGTCCTGATGAACCTGATCTGATCTCTGGGTCCTGATGAACCTGATCTGATCTCTGGGTCCTGATGAACCTGATCTGATCTCTGGGTCCTGATGAACCTGATCTGATCTCTGGGTCCTGATGAACCTGATCTGAGGTTCTGGTTTTATTGCAGCTTTAATTCATCCAGTGAGAGGATTTCATCTTTATGGATTCAGAACCGGATCCAGTTTATCAGGCAGGACATGTTCCGCTCCGTGCTCCAGCCTCATCAGGTTCCGGTCCTGCTTTTATCCGTGCGGCGGCGGCTAAACGACCCCCGACTCTGTGAGGTGGAGATAACGAGCTCCCGGCTGCAAACAGCTGAGAGCAGAAAATGTGGGGAAATCGTCTGAATCTTTATTTCTCTCTCCTACGCACATCAGGCGCGGCCCAGTGAGCGTTTAGGCCGCCGCTCGCCGCTTCCCGCCCACACTTCATTTGAGCGGCATTCATTAGGTAAGAGGGGAGAGCAGGAAGGTCAAAAAGGAGGCGGCGGCGGGGGATAAAACTGTCCGCTGATTAGCAATTACAGCCGCGCTGCCACGCGTGTCACTTCACTGGACCTCTGCAGCGCTAACGCTCCGACACACGATATTAATAGAGTCCGGCCGTGAAGGGAGGAAGAGGAGGAGGATGATGGACAGAGGCCTGCTCCGCGCTCAGCTCTCATTAAGGCGGTGGGTGGCGGCGCCCGCCGGCGCCACGCTCCGTGTAATTGGCCACGACTAAACGCCACGAAGAAATGCTTCAGAGTGACAACAGGAGCTGAAGGCTTCTGTCCTCCACTAAAGCCTCTTCATCCTCTGAGGTCCGGGAGCTCGCCGCCGCCGCCGCCACCTCTGCTGCTGTCAGGAGCTCGCTGGAACAGCAGGCGCCCTGCGGGGCGCTAAGCGCGGCGTGATGAGCTCCCCGCTGACAGCCGCCCGCAGCCACGCAGCTGTCAGCGGGGAGAGAGGGACGGAGGTCGCTGTGACATCACTAAACATGGAGGAACCCGATCCAAACTCAGAAATATGATCCGCTGCGATCAGTCGGAACATCTGGGAGAAAAAAACATCAAAAATGATTTTAGTAATGTTGAATAAAAATGGATTTAAAACATTTTTATCCTGATTATCAGATATTTTATAAACTTTTTTCATTTCATTCAGATGCAGCAGAAAAAATCTAAACTAATAAAAGCAAAGTTAATAAATAGAAAGATTAAAAGTTTTATTTTTCCCCTCAGGATGTCGGCCATCTTGGATCTTCTATATAATGTTCACTGGGTCAGAGAGCAGCTAAGGGTTCCAGTGGGATCGACGGTGGCGTCATTAGTGGGCGCCTCCGTGTCACTGCTGTGACATCATCAACGGAGGAGCGTCACCATCTGGGCGCCCTGCTTCTAAACAACGACTGAGACTCGGTTTAACTCGTAAAGTTTAGTAAAAGATGAATTATTTGGACGCCTACGTTTGAAAAGGAGATCCAGAGCCTGACGGCTATGCAGTGCTGCAATGCACTCTGGGTAATGCAGTTAGACGAGGGCCGTTTCTCGCCTCGTACGGACTCGTGTTCTCGCCAAGTACGGACTCGAAAAGAACTCAGGAAAGTCTGGACTTGGTGAGAACGGAGCATAAATCTGGGTCAATTGGAACAGAAGCACACTGATGACATCACCACATTCTAAGCTAGCCCTAGAACATTAGCCCTCGCTAGGAACTAGGGCTAACGTTAGCCCAGGCTGCTGCAGACGGGCTAACGTTAGCCCGTTATGGTTAGCCTGGTTGCCGCTGTCCTCTCAACACCAGAACGTTTTTAAATTACGCATTAAATCACTAAATGCGCCATATAGAGAAGCTTAAAGTTTAATGTTCTCGCCTCAAATCATCTAAAGACGTACTTTTATTGAACAACAGCAACAGAAAAGAGAACTTTTAACTGAATACTCTGCTGCCGCAGTGCATGCTGGGAAAGTTTTCAGTCCTACAATTCCTTTTTAAGCATCTAAAATATTCTTTCTGTTGTGATTTGTGGACATTAAGATCTAAAGAGAAGCGCCATCTCCTGGTCAGAGCCTGTAATTCAGTGAAAGGAAGGAGTCAGAGTAGAAAAACATGAACACCCAGGAGAAGGCCAGTGGCTGGAAGTTGGAGGGGATTCGGCTTTAGACCTGGAACGGCCATTTTGGACGGCTGCTACAGTAGAGTCCCATCATAACCTGGGTAAACAGATCTGCTCGTGGAGGAAGAACCGATCCGACCTACTGATCCAGATCAACAAAGACGCCTTCGTTCCGCTTTTATTCCATAAAGTTAAACATCATGGAGCCCAAAGGCAGCAGAACCTGAACTTTTCCCTGAAAACGGGTCATTAGAACCCGACTGTTTCAGCAACAGACCTCCAGCAGCGAGTCATTAATGTCCGCCAGGATAATGGAACCCAAACAGAACCGATTCCTTTCCTTCCTTTGAAAGAACTCCTTCTGCTCCCATCCGATCAGGAGGACGTGTCCCTCCTGACGTCCAGAGAGACAGAGAGCAGGAAGAAGGCCTCAATTCTCTCCCCCCCATCCATCCATCCATCCTGAGGATGACAAGCCGTCCGTTGGCGAAGACACGAAGGCTAATTGAAAGCCTCCTGATGGCTAATATCTCCCATTATTCACCTCTTCCTCTACCTTCAGGAGGTGGAGGGGCAGCGGCGGCCATGACAGCCCACAGGGCCCCTCCTGGGCGGATGGTAAGATAAATACGTCCTCAGATATACTCTCAGAGCGGCCGTGAAGTATTGGGACGCAGCGCTTAAGAAAAGGTCGCTAGCTTGGGGGGGCAGCAGATGAAGTCATTCGTTAGGCATCGGAGGGCATTAGTGAGGTTTGTGGGTTCAAGTCGTGTTCAGAGGTTTAGGAGCGGGACGGGGGGACCGGAGACGGACCATTCCTGCCGTCCCTGTGAGGGATTACAGGGTAGTGCTTAAGAAAAGGTCGCAGGCTGGGGGGGCGAAAGATGAGGTCATTCGTTAGGAAACGCTGGCATTGTTGGAACCTGAGGCCTCTGATTAAAGGCCCCTGCTGTCACGTGTCCCGCATCCGTCCACAAGAGAGACACACGGACACAGAGAGAGCCGGCCTTCGGCTCCTTCCCCATCGGGGTCCAGATCTGATAACAAGCCCCCCCCCCCGCGGTAATCTACCTCTAATCACCCCCATTCTGCTCAGACAATGGACTCTCCTTGACAAGGCCTCAGCGAAGACGTCTCTCCTTTTTGTCATGGGATCAGGAGGGGTGTCTCCCGGTGAATCCGCACCATTCCGTCGGCGCTGTGTCCGTCTGGTCAGGACCGAGCCCCCCGCCTCCCCCCATTCGGGGTCATCCATCATCCGCTCAGACAGGCCCAGAGTGGCGAGCCGCTGATTACGGACGTTCCCCTCAACGGGACAAAGAGAGCGGATAAAGGAAGGGGGCGGGTGGTGTTTGACCCACTGAGAGGCTCCGTCACCTCACTGACCCCCAACAGGAGCCTAGGCCCAGATCAATGGGTGGACAGAACCAACCAGTTCACAGCTAGACCCCAGAATCCCCCCCATTAAGTGAAACCCAGGGACTACAGTGTTCTGTTTAACGACAGAACAGAACCTTTCAGAACCAGAATTCAGCAGCAAGGAGAAATGAGACCTTCTGGCTGCTCCTGTAGATGTTCTCCAGCTGTTTGACCTTTAACCCCTAGGTCCTTGGCTGGTCCTTGGCTGATCCCTAGCTAGTCTTTGGCTGATCCTTGGTTAGTCCTTGGCTGGTCCTTGGCTGATCCCTGGCTATTCTTTGGCTGATCCTTGGCTAGTCCCTGGCTTGTCTTTGGCTGATCCTTTGCTGGTCCTTGGCTTATCCCTGGCTAGTCTTTGGCTGATCCTTGGTTAGTCCTCGGCTGGACTCTTGGCCGGTCCCTGGCTAGTCTTTGGCCGGTCCTGGCTAGTCTTTGGCCGGTCCCTGGCTAGTCTTTGGCCGGTTCCTGGCTAGTCTTTGGCCGGTTCCTGGCTAGTCTTTGGCTGATCCTTGGCTAGTGCTTGGCTGGTCCCTTGGTGGTCTTTGGCTAGTCTTTGGCTGGTCCTTGGCTAGTGCTTGGCTAGTCCCTGGCTAGTCTTTGGCTGATCCTTGGCTAGTCCCTGGCTGGTCTGCAGCTAGTCTTCGGCTGATCCTTGGCTAGTGCTTTGCTGGTCCCTTGGTGGTCTTTGGCTAGTCTTTGGCTGGTCCCTTGGTGGTCTTTGGCTAGTCTTTGGCTGGTCCCTTGGTGGTCTTTGGCTAGTGCTTGGCTGGTCCCTTGGTGGTCTTTGGCTGGTCCTTGGCTAGTGGTTGGCTAGTCCCTGGCTAGTCTTTGGCTAGTGCTTTGCTAGTCTTTGGCTAGTCTTTGAAAACCGTACTTAAGTATTTACTCCAGTTTAATAATCTGAGATGGATGGATTTCACTCAGTCTGCACTTTATTTGTATATTTATATTTTGCTGCATGCGTTGAACCGATCAGCCACTATTTAAGTTTCTCTTTCTTTCATTAAAGGTCAGTTTGTTTCAGTTCCGGTTATATTGGGGAGTTTTTGTTCCTTCTACCTCATTTTGGATCCATTTAGCACGTGTGACATTTTATTTTCTTTAGGTTAAATAAAAGATCCCTGCTTTGTTATTGAAATGCAGCTGTGCCACTGCAAAAAATTCAAATCTAAATAAGTTTTTTTTCTCCTTAAAATAAGTGCTTTTTTTAACAAAGGAGGTGAGACATTTTGCCAAAAGAAAAAGAAGACAATTTAAATTTAAAACTAGAAAAAAACAATTGCATCGTCTTATTTTGAGTGCATGTTATCTAATTATTTTAAGAGTAAAAATTCTCCTTCCATTGGCAGATCATCTGATTTACTCAAATTAAGATTTTATTGAATATATTCTTACTGATCTCTAGATGGTTTTTGCAGTGAGGCTCTATGACTGACATCTGAAATAACTAGTAGATAAAACACTTCCTGGTAACATTTTAATTTACTAAACTAAGTGTATTTACCCTTAATTTGAGAAGGTAAATGAGATTAAAAGCCAATAGGATTAGGATTTACACTCATAGAATTAGATAATTAGATAAAATGCACTTGAAATAAGACAAATAAATAGTTTTTTTCTTATTTTAAATGTTAATTCTATTGCTCCACAGGCAAAGTGTCGCAGATTCCTCCTTAATTCAAGGCAAAAATGCTCTTGAAGCATTTTTGAATTTGAAGAAAAAAATGACTTATCTAGATTAAAATTCTTCCTCTCCTCTCAATCGTTTCACAGGAAAAACGACGTCAAAAAAAAGTTGAATTTTCTTAAATTAGGTGTATTTAGCCTTAATTTTGAGTAGATAAATGAGATAGTTTGCCAATGGAATGAGTATTTCTACTCTTAAAATAAGATATTTAGATAATATTCACTTGAAATAAAAAAACTCGACTGTGTTTTCTTATTTTAAATCTAAATCATCTTGTTCTGTTTGCAGAATGTCTCTTTTATTTCCTCAATCCAAGAACAAATGCACTTATTTTAAGAAAAAATGACTTTTAATGAATATTTTCTGCAGTGTAGCTTTTTCTGAGACGCTAAACGAGTAAAAGAGAGAAAGAAATGTCGGACTGGTTTAGGTTGGACGTGGAAGGAAGTGATTCCTGACGCTTAAAGTCGACCACTTCCTGTCGGCTGTTCTTTAAGGCGCCGCAGTCGCTGCAGAGCTGCTCTTCTTCTTCCCTCCGTAGGATGAAAGCGAAGCTTTTTCACCTGCCGACACAAGCGAACGGCAGGAGAAGAAAAGCCGCGGCGGCAGCATCAAGGTCGGCGCTGACGAGGCGAGGGCAGCGAGGGGGGGGCGAGCCCAGGGGAGCAGGACGGACGCCGACCGCATCAAACACAACAGCAGACAAGAGCAGGAAGAGGAGCTGATTTATCCGATGAGAGTAATTAATTAGAAACTCAATTATCCAAACCTTCCTTCAACAGTCTCCGTTCATTAGCCGGAGAGCTGCTCCTCTTCCTCGCCTCCGTCCGCCACAAACACAAGCTGAACCCTGGTAGCGAGCGGCGGCTGATTGACGCCTGTGTTCCTTGCTTTAATTATTCCCCCCCTGAAAAATCTCATTTCTGACTTGGTGAGCACGACAAAAATGTCATCATGGCCAAAATGGCTCGGAGCGCCGGCAACCTTTCAGAGGGAGATGATATTTTTCCAATCCGACGGAGGGCGGGTCGCGTCGGCCTCGTTAAAGCCCCCCATAGCAGGTCTTTAATATTCGCCCGTCTTAATTAGGGCTGCAGTTAATTTCATTAAATCCTTTGGCTGCTAAATGAAGCAGATTATGAGACATCTTTTATTGCCAAGCGTGAAATTACAGCCTGCCGCCGCCGATGGCGCCGCCTCGCTAACGACTTCCAGGGTAAATAACTGCCTGATCCCAGCCGACCGGCTCAGAGGTTTGGGTCAAAGCATCCGGACCAGAATAAAGGCCTGGATGGTCCAGATGGGTCCTAGAACTGCAGTCTGATCAGAACCAAATCTGCTGGGAGTATCTGGAGCGATCCCTTCTGACCCACACCTGGACGATCCAGGTAAAAAGGTCCAATCGATCATAGAACCGTTTATCAGACGGTGGATTTAATTTAATCCCTTAATCCCGCAGGCCCTGCATTCCAGCTGATGTTAATCTACTCATTCAGTCACCTGGTGTTTCATCCACACGCCTTTCAAAATGGAGGCTTTAATGTTTCTATAACATGTTTCAAAATGAGTTTTTTCACAAATACTTTTAGTTTTATAGCTGTGTAAACAAATAAAATGAGATTTAAAATCCCACCTGACATGTGTGACTCTGCAGCAGCAGGTATTCATCTTTAGCCCCGCCCCCTAATGGCCGCAATCAATGGAAATTAGAGGCTTAGAACTTTCCAAGGAGGGGTCAGAGGTCATTGTGTGACCGTTTCAGGTGACGTAACCGGCATGCGTTACATTAGCTGCTCTGTTATTCTTATTTTCTATCCAGTTTGGTGATTTTATTGGTAAATTTCAATGAACTAACGACTAAATCTGAGGATCAAAGGCTTTGCCTCATGCAGAAGGTCTCCAATAATGGAAATAAGCAGATTTATCTGTTCAGATTCACTTTTATGAGTGGGAAAAAATGCATTTTAGCAGTATTAGCATTGAGCTAAAATCCAATTTCCTCATAACTCTGCTCACTAAAACCTCTGTGGAACAAACATACTTCAACTGATTCAGTCCAGATTAGCTTTAGTTTTAGTCTAGATGTGGATCTATAAAGTCTGAGGTTCATCCAGAGTTTCAAATATAGTTTCATGGTGTTTATTTTAAATTTTTTCTTCATTTTTTCTTTGTTTATTCACCTATAAATCAGACATGGTGACATTTAAAATACTGGAAAATATTCCTCAATGCCTTTATGTCACACAAATATGTTTCCACTTTCTACAGGAATGAGTCTAATTTAATTTTTTAATACATATATTATTTATATGTCTGTCTAAATGAAATCATTCTTTGAGGTTCTATAAATGTAGATCAGCTGCAGGTGGAAGCAGCCAGGAACGTACCACTTTCCAAAGAACTGAGGGGGGTTTAGTTTAAGTAGACCTCAGTTATTTCGTCACCTTAATATTATTACTTATTATTTGTGTTAAGTTAAAGAGTTGTTTTATTTGTTTGTGATATTTTATATTTGTTCCTCCATCATGTGGCCGGTTTGCGGCTCTTTATGAGACGTTTGAAATGATGTGAATAAAATAAAATCTAAATAAAGAAAAGTTTGTTATATTTCTGGTTCTGTTCTTCCATCTCCACCCGGTTAGATCGACGCTCGATGTTCTGGGATCAGGAACCTTTAAACGTTCGGACCTCTGACTACTCTGACTCCTCCAGAACCTTCTGGTTCCGGTTCAGACCGGTTCCTCTGGAGGACGGCGGCGGTTCAGAGGTCTGAGACCCACTCGGTTCTGATCCGAACCAGAACTATGGTGGACATTAAGTAGAGGTTCTGAGCAGCGGCTCAGTTCTGGAGCTGGAGGTTCTGGTTCATCAGAAACGGATCAGAACCAGAACCAGCTGATGGCGTGGATCAGAACCGCGCTGCGGATAATGACCCGTTAATCAGCGCCGAGGAGCAGAAGGACGACTCCTCAGAGGATTGGCCTCACAGCTGGAGGCTCCGCCCCCTTCCTCCAGAGGAACCGATCAAACTGAAGGATGTTTGGTTCTGGTGTCGGTTCTGAATGACCCGTTTCCACAGCGGAGGGTCACCGACATGTACCCAAACGCAGCAGCAGGACCGGTTCTGGAGCGGCCTAGTCAAAGCCCAGACAGCAGGGAGGTTCTGATGGTTTCTGCTGGACAGCGGCTGACGCTCCCTAATGATCCTCCTCCTCCTCCTCCTCCTGGAAGCGGCGGCGGTTCCGCGGGCAGCAGACGGGTCCGTCCCGACGTCTCGGGGTGTGTTTGTTCATTTCCAGGTCTAATTGAGTCCGAGTGGCTGATCAGAGAACCCACTCTCACTCTGAGGGTGTGTGAGTGGTTTTAATGAGCGCCGCTCTCCTAACGAGGGCGTTCCCACGGCAACAAAGGACCAGAGAGGCCATGTGATCCCGAGGAGCAGCGCTGAGAGGAGAGCTAATGAGAAGGAAGGAGGGTGGATCACACACGGCAGGTGGGGGAGGGAGAAGAGGGAGAAGGAGGGAGGGAGGGAGGGAGGAATGAGAAGGTGGAGAATGTAGAGGAGCGGGAGAAGGAGGAGGGAGAGAGGAGGGGGAGAGGAGGGGGAGTAAGAGGAGAAGGAGGAGGAGAAGGAGGAGGAGGAGGAGGGGGAGGCAGTCCAGCGTTTTAAACCTTTTTAACAAATTGCCTCTAATGGACCTCGGTTCTGAATGACATCAGGATCCAGTTAGAACCAGAACTCCTGCATCAGAACTTCTGGTTCTGGTTCTGATCGCCTCCTGCTGCTCAGAACCTCCAGGATTTTCCATCAGAACCTACGGTTCTGTAGAAACCCGTCAGAACTCCTACAGAACCCAGGAGCAATGAGTCCGGTTCGTTCTGGTTTCTGCAGGGAAGGCGGGAATCACCATGGCAACCAGTGATTCAGCATCATCTGCCACCAGGTCGGTTCAGACCTGTCTGTTTACTGCTCTGACTCGGGTCCAAACCCCAGAACTGGACCCGTTTTATCCTGTTCTAGCTGCAGTTCTACGCATTTCAGAGCCAATAGAACCTGTTTGTTTTTTGGCCCTCCTGCTGCTCCATAGAAACGCTAAAGTGATGAAGAGCGGTCCGAGTTCTGCGGTTCTGATCCAACGGGCTCACCTGTTTGATGGGGATGGCCCGCCCGCTGCCGATGCTGTCGGCCCGATTCTCCAGACCCTTCTTCTCCTTCTCTGGATCGCTGGCCTTCCTCGACTGCAGAACCAAGAAAAACACACCGTCACATGCGGGCGGAACCAGAACCACCCAGGATCAGAAGCGGGCCGACCCAGAAGGTTCTAATGCTGATCACTGGTTGGGGTCAGTTCTGCCAGGAGAGGAGCTGAAAATGTTCAACGTCAGCAGGCTCATCTTCCCAGTCGGGTAACTGGTCAGTTCACCCATTCCTGACTGACTGATGTGTCTGTTACTATGGCGGACCGACCCAGTCGAGGTTAACCTTACGGTCCAGTTCACCCAGTCTGACTGACTGATGTGTCTGTTACTCATGGCGACCGACCCAGTGGGTTAACCTGGTCCAGTTCACCCAGTCTGACTGACTGATGAAGGAGATCTAGAGGGAGCAGAACCAGGAGGAGGTCCAGTTACTCACGGTGAAGAGGTTGGAGCGGCGTTTGGACTGCTTCCTGACCGGGGTGGGCGTGTTGGTGGTCTGCGGGGCGTCGATGCGTAGCTCCTTCTGGCTGGTGGACGGCGTGGACGGCACCGAGGACGAGTAGTCACTCAGGCTGCCACCTCCACCACCGCCGTTACTGGTCTGATGGAGAAAGAAACAAACCGTGACTCCTGACCAGAAACTGAGGAGGAGAACCCAGGGAGGCGGAGTCGGACCTGGCTGACGTGGACGGCTGAGGCAGGCGCCGCACAGACAGACGTATGGCTCGGGGAGTTGGGGAGGGACTTGCAGGGTCCGATGGAGAGCTGCTGCTTCTTCCTGATGGCCACGATCTTCTGGGCCACTGCAGCACAAACAGAACACAGACAGGGACTCAGAACCCGTCCAGAACCGGCAGAACCTCCACTTCCCACCATGATGAATCAGCAGGCCGCCTGACTGACTGGGAAGTTCTCTGAAGTCCGCTCTGGCAGAGACTCCATTATCTCTGCCCCAATAAACAGCGGCCCGCGGATGAAGCCATTGTTTTAATTGGGCTCGTTAAAGCCCTGGGCTTCGTTAACGAGGAGCCGCTCGTAAACGCTTCCCTCCAGGTGACGCCGGGCCGAGCCAAGGGCGGCGGAAGAGAAACGCACCTCTGAGTGAGGCGGTTGAGAACGAAAACAGGCGATGAAAAGAAGAAAGAAAACATGGCTGTGAGCTGGGATCAGAGCGGGTCCCGGTTTTTTCCCGGTTCTGGGGGGTGGGCCCCCCGCCTGGCAGGCTGTATTTCACCCTGACTGTAAAGAACCGTTATGATAAGGTTGCTCTAAGTGTTTAAACTACATGTTTAACTTTGACCATCAATCTCCACTCTGATCTAGAAGCTGCCAGTCCTGCTAATGGGAGCGGCTCCGATTTATGAGCGGGCTGCACTGCAGCACCTGTCGCCATGGCGCTGGAACAGCCAATCAGATCCGTCTAGAGGGAGAAGCGTCGGTCCAGTTTAAAAGATGGACGCCATGTAGAAGGAACAACATGGAAAACCTGTTGTTTTAAATGATGTGGTCTTAAATGATGCTCCACAGGCCTCCGTACTTTAACCATTCAGCAACAATAATTGCTCACACTGAGCCTGGTTCTGCTGGAGGTTTCTTCCTGTTCAAAGGGAGTTTTTCTCTCCACTGTCGCTACAAGCATGCTTAGTGTGAGGGATTGCTGAAGAGTCAATGAGTCGATGCAATCAGCTGGTTTTCCTTAGATAGAAAACTTTGAATCAATCTGACTGGATGATCTGGTTGATCTGAAATAATTTTTTTCTAGATTAAAAACAAGATTTATGGCAAAGCTAGAAAATCAAAATTAGTTTTAGCTAAAAAGTTCCTGATTAATTGAAGTAAATGACATTAAAACCTGAGGAATCCAACAATAACAGGAGGTTAGTTAGAAGCCGTTAGCTCAGACATCCCTGAGTGAGACGCCATCATCGGCTGTAAATAATCTCCTCCTGCATCTGAGCCCGGCTTCAGACTGATTAGAAATTCTAGCTGACACCCCCTGCTGCATTATCAGAGTGAATATTACCCCTGGATGTGGTTTGTTGGTGATTTCTGGCTGTATTTATGCATCTGTGGTCATTATGGCTGGTTAATGAGCGCTAACGAAGCATCCAGAGTCTGCACTCTGACACGGATTATAAAGAAGAGGAGCTGCGAGTGAGGGAGTAAAGGAGTTCACGTCGCCGTAATTAAGCTAATTAAATTAGCGCGCTGATGGACGAGAGAGCGAGGAGCTGTCACCCCCGCGGAGGTCACTCTCCCCCCTCCCCCCCTCCTCAGACTTCACCTCACATTATGACAAATCACACAGAGAGACGTATCAGAGACAGGGTGAACGATGGCGGGACGGGCAGCGAGGATCAGCCTGATGGAGGCGCTACGGTCACAGAATCCTGGAGGCATCAGGCTGAAATATTGCAGAATACAATCCTGATGGAAGCTCCGCCCCCTCACATTGACGATCAAATGTTCGATCACTAAAGATACCCACCGACTGGTCTGTCTGGTCATTAAATGTGATTTTATTCCAGTTATTAAATAAATCAGCCATAGAGATCGACTGCTTCTGCCTGACAGTCAGAGACCGATCGTCTGCTTCTGCCTGAACGCCAGAGACCGATCGTCTGCTTCTGCCTGACAGTCAGAGACCGATCGTC
>JAGKQL010000067.1:3757176-3780479 GCA_018398635.1 Cyprinodon brontotheroides | reverse complement strand
TGCCTGACAGTCAGAGACCGTCGCGACTGCTTCTGCCTGCTTCTGCCTGACAGTCAGAGACCGATCGACTGCTTCTGCCTGACAGTCAGAGGCCGATCGACTGCTTCTGCCTGACAGTCAGAGACCGATCGTCTGCTTCTGCCTGACAGTCAGAGACCGATCGTCTGCTTCTGCCTGACAGTCAGAGGCCGATCGACTGCTTCTGCCTGACAGTCAGAGGCGACTGCCTGCTTCTGCCTGACTGTCAGAGACCGATCGACTGCTTCTGCCTGACGGTCAGGGCCGATGGTCAGAGACCGATCGACTGCTTCTGCCTGCTTCTGCCTGACGGTCAGAGACCGATCGACTGCTTCTGCCTGACAGGTCAGAGACCGATCGTCTGCTTCTGCCTGACAGTCAGGAGACCGATTGGAGTCTGCTTCTGCCTGACGGTCAGAGACCGATCGTCTGCTTCTGCCTGACAGTCAGAGACCTGAGAGCAAGAGAATCCAGCCTGACCAGGCAGAACCAGACCGATCCAGATCCTTCATCCACTGAATGATAGAAATACGATCTCTAGATGGTAAATTTCCTGTGTTTATAAAATGCTTTTTCATTATATAACATTCATTCACACGCTGATGGTGGTGAGGTACATCATAGCTACCGCTGCCCCGGGGCTCACTGACAGAAGAACATCATCATCATAGATCTACTTCCTGTAGACTCTTCTCTTTAAGTGGTGCTGTAAAAACACAGCATCACAAATAGATCTAGAAGCATAGATGCTCACTATTCCCTAGACACGCGTACACAGATAGAGCCAGCTGCAGATGATCAGACTGCGGTAAAACCACACCCACCGACTGAGAGCGATAAATATTTCCCTCCTGGTACAGTTGGATGATTAGAAAACTGATTAATGTAGATAAAAACAAGCAGGCAGGAAGCCAGGGAGCCTCAGTGGAATAATTAAGAGCTCTTCTCCTGACCGTGCTGTGCGGCTGCGCTGCCCCCTGTAGGACGAACAGGGCAGCAGCTCTGCACCCATTCCAGCTGCACAGGAATCAATCCGCAGCAGAAAGTAGATCCTGATCTGCTGCCGTTCTTCTCAACTTAAACCTTAAAGCTTATTTTCATTAAAAGAATTCAACAATAAATGTTTTAATGTCATTTACAAGCTTAAGGCTCCGTGGGATCGCCCAGCTGCCGTCTCACCGTGCAGCAGCTCGTTAACCTCTGCGTTGCACACTCGTCTCTAATTACAGTCGTTAACCCTCCGCCGGCGCCGCCGCTGATGAGCTCGTTAATGAGCTCTGGGGACGTTAAACCGGCGCCGGTCCTTCCGGTTCTGGACCTACTGGGCTGATTGACATCATCAGGTTTGGATGGAACCTACAGGTGGATGTTAGGATGAAGCATGGCAGAGGCAGCATCATGATGTGGTCTGAATGCTAACCTGCTATCACCATGGAAACAGTAACCAAAGTTTCTGACTGAATGAAGTTCTGGCAGAACTTTAACCGGACCGCATGTCCGGGTCAGAGAGGACTTTGATGACGGCGGCCCCTCCCCCCTCCCCCTGTGTCGGTCCTTTATGCAGCCCCCCCCTCCCTCCCCTTGCTATGATAAAACTTAATTGCGGTTCGGTCAGAGCTAAATAGCCCAGCGGCTCCATTTAATTCTTAATTGCGGTGTGATTAAGAGCGGCCGGATGGCTGCGGCCGGCCCAGGATCGCTGATGACGGCCAATGTCACCTTCCCGCAGGACCGGGGGGGTGAAGGGGTGGGGGGTTCTTACCGTCCTGGAAGACCCGCTCCACGTTCAGGCCGTAGGTGGCGCAGGTTTCATAGTAGGTGCAGCGTTTGAGGTCGTTGGAGAGCTTCCTGGCCCGGCTGTCGTCGATCACCCGGGGGTTAGTGGAGCTGATGGCGTCTGGAGGGGAACAAGAGCAGAACCGGCGGGTCAAACGGACCGGTACCGCCTTACTGACATGGTCTGATGGTCATGGTATGTGTGTCTAACAGACTAACGGGTCGTTGGTCAGGACCGGTTATGGTTCTAACAGACTAACGGGTCGGGACCGGTTATGGTTCTAACAGACTAACGGGTCGGGACGACGGTTATGGTTCTAATAGACTAACGGGTCGGTCGTGACCGGTTATGGTTCTAATAGACTAACGGGTCGGGTCAGGACGGTTATGGTTCTAACAGACTACTAACGGGTCCCACCGGAACCTAACGGTCGGGACCGGCTATGGTTCTAATAGACTAACGGGTCGGGACCGGTTATGGTTCTAACAGACTAACGGGTCGGGACCGGTTATGGTTCTAACAGACTAACGGGTCGGGTCGGGACCGGTTATGGTTCTAACAGACTAACGGGTCGGGTCGGGACCGGTTATGGTTCTAACAGACTAACGGGTCGGGACCGGTTATGGTTCTAACAGACTAACGGGTCGGGTCGGGACCGGTTATGGTTCTAATAGACTAACGGGTCGGACCGGTTATGGTTCTAACAGACTAACGGGTCGGGTCGGGACCGGTTATGGTAACAGACTAACGGGTCAGACCCGTTATGGTTCTAACAGACTAACGGGTCGGGTCAGGACCGGTTATGGTTCTAATAGACTAACGGGTCGGTTCGGACCGACGGTTATGGTTCTAATAGACTAACGGGTCGGGACTCGGTTATGGTTCTAACAGACTAACGGGTCGGGTCGGGACGGTTATGGTTCTGGTTCTAACGGACTAACGGGTTCTAATAGACTAACGGACCGGTTATGGTTCTAACACAGGAGGAGGAGGAGAGAGAGGGAGCAGTGGGAGGGAGCAGCTGGGAGGGAGGGCAACAGAGAGGAGGAGACAGCAGGAGGGAGAGGGCAGGAGGAGAGGGAGGAGTCAGGAGGAGGAGAGAGCAGCAGGAGGGAGAGAGGAGGAGAAGCAGGAGGAGGAGAGAGCAGGAGGAGGAGAGAGAGAGGAGACAGTAGGAGGAGACAGCAGGAGGAGAGAGAGAGGGGAGACAGCAGGAGGAGAGAGAGCAGGGGGGAGACAGAGAGGAGGACAGTAGGAGAGAGGAGGGGAGGAGCAGGAGGAGACAGCAGAGAGGAGAGAGAGGAGGGAGACAGCAGGAGGGGAGGGAGGAGAGCAGCAGTGAGGAGGAGAGAGAGCAGGAGGAGGGACAGAGAGGAAGGAGACAGCAGGAGGAGAGGGAGGAGACAGCAGGAGGAGAAAGCAGGAGGAGGGACACAGCAGGAGGGAGAAGAGAGCAGGAGGAGGAACAGCAGGAGGAGGACACAGCAGGAGGAGAAGAGAGCAGGAGGAGACAGCAGGAGGGAGGACAAAGGGGTGAGGAAGCAGGGAGGGAGAGAGTGAGGAGACAGTAGGAGGGAGACAGTAGGAGGAGAGAGAGCAGGAGGAGGAGGACACAGGAGGAGAAGAGAGCAGGAGGACAGGGGGAGGGAGACAGCAGGAGGACAGAGGGAGGAGAGAGCAGGAGGACAGAGGAGGAGGCAGAAGAACAAGGACAGCAGGACCAGGATGGATCGTTTTGGTTTAATCTCAGATTTCTGACTTTAATCCAAATTAAACTGAAATAAACTTTTTTTAATCTAATCCCGTCCTGCTAGAAGCTGAGCTGATCCCAGAACAGACGCTCCAGTGGAGGGAAGCTCTTCCTGGGTGGAAGCCTGTGGGCGGGGCTTCCCGAGCGGCGGGGGTTTTCCCAGACCAGCACCCCCTCCTTCCTCTAATGGATCCCATGTGTCGCTTCTGTTCCGACGGTCCCTGAAGGCACCACGGAGCCGGCCTCCCTCCCCCCAGCCTCCCAGCTCCTCCAGAATAAGAACAGTTCTGGTTTGCGGTCCGGCGGCGGTTCTGCCGCCCGCTGGCCGCCGCTGCCCCCCCCTCACCGGTCGCCATGGGAACCCAGCCGGGTATTTATAGACGCAGGAATTTGCTTCCTGCTGGATTTTCTTCCCTTTCAGAAGATTTTAGGGTTTTTTATCGGATCAGAACCGTCTGCGGTACCAGAACCTGGGATCAGTGAGGGTGCGGTTCTGCTGCAGCGGGTCGGTTCTGGGTGGATCCGACTTCTCTCTGAATAAACGGAGAGAACTGATCGGATCAGAACCAGGCGGGTTTTAGGTGGTTCTAAAGCTTCCCGGGTCCAAACAGTAGTTCCTCTGATGGGCCCGGTTCAGAACTCTGGGAAGGTCCAAACGGATCAATCTTGGTTCTGATCCATGTTCTACACAAGCAGGGAAGAAACGGACCGGGCTGACACCAGAACCGCTCACCTTCAGGAGACTCCTCCTGGACGTAGGTTCCCGTCAGGTACCGGTGGACCAGCGCCGACTTCCCGCTGGCCAGATTACCCACAATGCCCTGAGGGGAGGAAGAAGGAAGCGGTTAGTTCTGGACGATCCGAGCCGACCGGACCGGACCGGACCGAACCGACCGGAACCGCCAGACTCACCACTTTCAGTTCTGGTACCATCCGGCTGAGGGTCCATTCCTGGCTGTTCACGAAGGCATCTGGAACAGAGGAAGCCGCGGTTAGTCTGGTTCTGACCGGTTCTGATCGGTTCTGATTGGTTCTGATCGGTCCTGGTCGGTTCTGATGGAGGCGGAACCAGAACCAGAACTCTGTAGAACCCGACCAAGCGTACAGAACAGAACCCAAAAAAACAAATTCAAGGAAAATAAACCGGGATTAAAGAAACAAACTCAGATTTAATCCAAATAAATTCTGGATAATCTGACATTGCTTCTGTAGTCTAATCTAATCCAGTCGTTTGTTTTCTGCAGGAACGACGAACACCGACCAGCTACAATCTGTGAGGAGCGGACCCGACCCGACTGGGCCAACAGAACCAGCGGGACCGCCTGCAGCTAACACAACTGGAGCGGGTCACATGACGACGCACAGCTCCTTCCTCTCACTGAACACTCACCATCATCATCATCATCATCATCACCATCATCATCATCATCATTTTAGAACCGAATAGGAAAACGCTGCGCTTTACGGTCAATATCTAGAATTAATAAAATACCAAATTAAACTGCATATTTTCTATCTGAAATAATCTAGAACACGCATTCCGGTCCAGGCAGTTCTAGCCGATGCAAATCTACAAAGTTTTATAGATAATATCGATGAGCGGTGAATAAAAACAGCCTTTAGGATGCAGAAAACTATCGTTTAAAGGGAAAGAATTCCCAAACGACAGCTCGACATCCTGGAATGTGTTTTTATGACTTTATTAAACGCCTCTGTTAGATAAAAAATGTTAAATCTAATGAGTTTATAAATCCTGAAAACAAGTGAATGTGAAATGTGATTGATTTGCTGTTTTAGGATCAGAGTGAGCGCTCCTGTCGGCTCCAACATCTGTTCAGCAACTGATGAGAAAAACATCCAGGAAACAGGAAACGACCAGCAGACCCGCTGAAACCGGTTCATTCAATCCATCCCAGAAGAAAATCACAACAAATCAAACTTTTAATCAAACTGGATCTTTTTTAAGGAACATTTAAAGAACCAGAACAAAGCGACCCGGTTCTCCCTGGAGAGAAGCGTTCTGATTGGCCGCTGGGCGCACAGAGGCGGGCATTGTTCTGGGTTCTGTTGAGGCGGACCCGTCCTCCACGCCGGGCAGGATGTTGATCCAGCTGCTTCCTGTTTGGCTGGAGGTTAACTGGGGGGACGGGGGGATCTGATCTGGACTCACCGGGTCCGGTTCTGATAGAACCCAAACATCTTCCTGACCCAAAGGATGTTCTGAACCCACCGGGAGGGAGCAGATCCTGATTCAGGCCGGTTCCGGTCCAAACCGGAGAGCAGAACCGGCTTAGAGAAGCTGAGCCGACAGCGGTACCATCAAACGCCGCTGACGGGTCGGTTCAGCTGCAGGTCAGAACCAGAACCAGAACCAGAACCAGGCAGAACTCTTCAACTAAGTCAATAAAGTCAGATTAAAATCATAAATGAACGGCATCAATAAAATCCCTCAGATTTTTTCTCGTTTATTTCTCCATCTGTTGTCGTCTGCTTCCCTTCTCTGACGTGTCAAACCCGCAGCTGAGCGGCCTTATCGGTGCTCCATCGACACAGGGTGACAGGAAGTGACATCACGCTGGCGTCTGCAGCAGGAATGTTCTGGAAGCATGTGAGGAATTTCAGGGTGACGTGTGGAGGCTTCACACCGGGCTGAGAAGGTAAACCGGGCTGATCCTGGGTCAGCATCTGCTCTGCAGCTGGGGGGACACAGGCTGACAGCGCAGGCTGGTTCTGACCCGTTTTCAGGCTGGTTTCCGAACCGTTTACAGGCTGGTTCCGAACCGTTTACAGGCTGGTTCCAGACCCGTTTACAGGCTGGTTCCAGACCCGTTTACAGGCTGGTTCTGACCCGTTTACAGGCTGGTTCTGGGTCAGCATCTGCTCTGCAGCTGGGGGGACACAGGCTAACAGCGCAGGCTGGTTCTGACTCGCTTACAGGCTGGTTCCAGACCGGTTTACAGGCTGGTTCTGTCCCCATGTACAGGCTGGTTCTGAACCGTTTACAGGCTGGTTCCGGAACCGTTTACAGGCTGGTTCTGAACCGTTTACAGCCTTGTTCCAGACCCGTTGCAGGCTGGTTCCAGACCTGTTTACAGGCTGGTTCTGACCCGTTTACAGGCTGGTTCCAGACCCATTTACAGGCTGGTTCCAAACCGTTTACAGGCTGGTTCCTGACCCAGTTTACAGGCTGGTTCTGACCCGTTTACAGGCTGGTTCTGACCCGTTTACAGGCTGGTTCCAGACCCATTTACAGGCTGGTTCCAGACCCAGTTTACAGGCTGGTTCCAGACCCGTTTACAGGCTGGTTCCTGACCCAGTTTACAGGCTGGTTCCTGACCCAGTTTACAGGCTGGTTCCGGCCCTCACTGGAGCCAATCCCTCAGCACTGCCTGCAGGCGTCCTGCTGTAACCACGGAGCCTGAGGCGGCGAGGCATCAGATCACCCTCCTCTTCCTCCTCCTCCTCCTCTACCTCCTCTTCCCCCTCCTCCTCCTCCTCCTCCTCCTCCTCCTCACCCTCCTCTTCCTCCTTCCCATCCTCCTCCTCTTCCAGCTTTTTCTTTTTTATTATCTGGTTTTTATTAAACATGTTTAAATGGATCAGTTTTCATGAGGCGGATCTGGTTCTGGATGATCTAGATCTTCCTCCTGGAGCTGCTCTGATCCGCCAGCAGGAAGCAGGCCCGCATGGCGGCAGGCCCGCATGGCGGCAGGCCTGCATGGCGGCAGGCCGGCGGCGTGTTTGTCGTGCGCCTCAGCTGCTGACTGAACCTGTCAGACGGGTACCAGCTCTGTAAACAGGCCCAGTGAGCAGGAAGTGTCGAGTTTCCTGCTGATGGCGATCAGAGCAGGAAGCGGTCGGCAGGCGGCTGAGCGTGAAACGGGCCGCTCTGTGATTGGCCGGCTGGGACAGATCGTAAACAAGACAAGAGGCCGACCCGCTACGGTCCAGAGACCTCCGACACCATGGGATCAGCGCTCACTTTGAACTAACACAAAGGTCAGAGGTCAAAGGTCAGCCTCCGCTCTGGGTCTGATTAGTTCAGCAGCATCAGAGGGAAGAACCGGGTCAGAACACCAGTCCTCTTCAGGGTCAGACCAACATATCGGGTCAGAACCACAACCAAACACCCTGGGCTCATCCTTCAGGGCCCCGAGACCAGAACCATCTGGATCAGAAACCAGAACCATCTGGATCAGAAACCAGAACCATCCGGATCAGGAACCAGAACCATCCGGTTCAGGAGCCAGAACCAGATGGATCAGGGACCAGAACCATCTGGATCAGGAACCAGAACCATCTGGATCAGGGACCAGAACCATCCGGATCAGGAACCAGAACCAGATGGATCAGGAACCAGAACCATCTGGATCAGGGACCAGAACCATCCGGATCAGGAACCAGAACCAGATGGATCAGGAACCAGAACCATCTGGATCAGGAACCAGAACCAGATGGATCAGGAGCCAGAACCAGATGGATCAGGAACCAGAACCATCTGGATCAGGAACCAGAACCAGATGGATCAGGAGCCAGAACCAGATGGATCAGGAGCCAGAACCAGATGGATCAGGGACCAGAACCAGATGGAGGGATCTGCTTTGTCACTAAAATGTCTGGTTCAGGATTTCGGATCAGAACCCAAAGAACTCAGCCAGCAGGAACAATGTCACATATTTCTATAGAGTCTAGTTTCCACAGATCTACATCATCCCTCCTCCTAACAGCGGGGTGGTGGGACCAGTTCGGATCAGGGTCCAAATATGGTTCCTTCAAAGAACCAGTGATGTGGACCAGGTTCCTTTAACTGGACCCACCAACACAAGTACTGCCGGGACTCTAAAGGTTCCTCTGGAGGTTCCTCTAATGGTTCCTCCAGAGGTTCCTCTAATGGTTCCTCCAGAGGTTCCTCTAATGGTTCCTCTAATGGTTCCTCCAGAGGTTCTCCTAAAGAGGAGATTTTCAGTGTGAAATGCAGCAGTTCGACCATCTCTCCGTGGTTCCTAGTTCCTACAGAAAGCTCCTGGAGTTCTAATGCAGCTTTCAAACATCCTGAGGATTTTTCTGCAGAGGTGTTGGTTCCGGTTCCTCCAGAGGAACCAATCGGTCGCTGCCTGTGCTCAGAGATGCCGTGTCTCGCCCTGCCCTGGTATCATTGCGCCTCTTTAAGCCTCTTAATGATGCGGCTGAACGAGTCCTGACAGGAGGAGCTGCGTTCAGGAGCCTCCATGACGATCAGATCAGTCAGAACGAGCAGAGCTCCGTCAGCACGGCGGGGGTCAGGGTGCAGGAAAACACTGATACGCTATCAGTGGCTCCACACTGACCTAAATATCCGCCTCTAATCACACCAACCATCCCCCACCCACCCTGCTGCTGGGTTGGCAGGGCGCCGCGGGCTTCCAGGCTCCGCCCACACCAAACACAGCCGCCGCTCACAGCACCAGGTTCCTGCTGGAGGTCCAGGGACCCGCTGAGGTGAGAACACAGAGCTGCTTCTGAAGGAGAACCTGGAGGCGGTGGGTGTGGGCGTCCACCTGGAACAAGCTGGGACGAGGAGGCAGCAGCTTCACCCGAGGCTGCCAATCACTGGGCTGGCTTCAAACGCCGGCTCTGCCCGCCGGCTGACATTACTGCGGTTCCTCAACATGTCTGGTTACGTTGCTCTGTAATCCCTCTGACTGCAGACGCCCTCAGAAACTTCTACCAGCCAAAGGTTCCAGGTTCCTCCTGCTACGGGAACCTTCAACACTCCATGAGCAGACACACGTGTCGGGTCCGTCCCCATGAACCAGAACCTTTTCCTCCTGGGAACATTTCCAGGAACTTAACCAGTAATTAAACCAGGAACCAAACCAGTAAATAAACCAGTAACTAAACCAATAACTAAACCAGTAAGCAAACCAGTAATTAAACCAGGAACCAAACCAGTAATTAAACCAGGAACTAAACCAGTAACTAAACCAAAAACTAAATCAGGAAGAAAACCAGTAACTAAACCAGTAATTAAACCAGGAACTAAACCAGTAATTAAACCTATAACTAAACCAGTAAGCAAACCAGTAATTAAACCAGGAACCAAACCAGTAATTAAACCAGGAACTAAACCAGTAACTAAACCAAAAACTAAATCAGGAAGAAAACCAGTAACTAAACCAGTAATTAAACCAGGAACTAAACCAGTAATTAAACCTATAACTAAACCAGTAAGCAAACCAGTAATTAAACCAGGAACCAAACCAGTAATTAAACCAGTAATTAAACCAGGAACTAAACCATTAAGCAAACCAGTAATTAAACCAGGAACCAAACCAGTAATTAAACCCAGGAACCAAACCAGTAACTAAACCACGAACCAAACCAGTAATTAAACCAGGAACCAAACCAGTAATTAAACCAGGAACCAAACCAGTAATTAAACCAGGAACTAAACCAATAACTAAACCATTAAGCAAACCAGTAACTAAACCATGAAGCAAACCAGTAATTAAACCAGGAACCAAACCAGTAATTAAACCAGGAACTAAACCAATAACTAAACCACGAACCAAACCAGTAATTAAACCACGAACCAAACCAGTAATTAAACCAGGAACCAAACCAGTAATTAAACCAGGAACTAAACCAATAACTAAACCATTAAGCAAACCAGTAACTAAACCATGAAGCAAACCAGTAATTAAACCAGGAACCAAACCAGTAATTAAACCAGGAACTAAACCAATAACTAAACCACGAACCAAACCAGTAATTAAACCACGAACCAAACCAGTAATTAAACCAGGAACCAAACCAGTAATTAAACCAGGAACTAAACCAATAACTAAACCATTAAGCAAACCAGTAACTAAACCATGAAGCAAACCAGTAATTAAACCAGGAACCAAACCAGAAAATAAACCAATAACTAAACCACGAACCAAACCAGTAATTAAACCACGAACCAAACCAGTAATTAAACCAGGAACTAAACCAATAACTAAACCACGAACCAAACCAGTAATTAAACCACGAGACCAAACCAGTAATTAAACCAGGGAACCAAACCAGTAATTAAACCAGGAACTAAACCAATAACTAAACCATTAAGCAAACCAGTAACTAAACCATGAAGCAAACCAGTAATTAAACCAGGAACCAAACCAGAAAATAAACCAATAACTAAACCATGAACTAAACTAGGAACCAAAACAGAAACTAACCAGCCTCTTAGACAGGTGGTAGTCCGCATTTGTAGGTAGCTTTACCTCTAGGAACTTGAGTCATTAGCTCCAGTTCTCAGTAACTTTGTTACTGCTACTTGAGTGTATTCGGGATGAACTTGGATCCCAATCACCTACTAGATACCAGCTAGTTCCTCCAAATCAGCATTTAAAACACAAACCTAAATGTCTGCTTTACCCAAAAGTTCCCAATACCCTCTATATCCTAGAAGGTAGATGTCTGGGATAGTTCCTCTTTGGTTCCTGCTAATGTTCCTGGCAGTCCGCCTGCAGCCAGCCTACTGTCCGCCTGCAGCCAGCCTGCATCCAGCCTGCAGTCCGCCTGCAGCCAGCCTACTGTCCGCCTGCAGCCAGCCTGCATCCAGCCTGCAGTCCGCCTGCAGCCAGCGTGCAGTCAGCCTGCAGTCCGCCTGCAGCCAGCGTGCAGTCAGCCTGCAGTCCGCCTGCAGCCAGCGTGCAGTCCGCCTGCAGCCAGCGTGCAGTCAGCCTGCAGTCCGCCTGCAGCCAGCGTGCAGTCCGCCTGCAGCCAGCGTGCAGTCCGCCTGCAGCCAGCGTGCAGTCCGCCTGCAGCCAGCCTGCAGTCCGCCTGCAGCCAGTGTGCAGTCCGTCTGCAGCCAGCCTGCAGTCCGCCTGCAGCCAGCGTGCAGCCAGCCTGCAGCCAGCGTGCAGCCAGCCTGCAGTCAGCCTGCAGTCTGTCCATCCTCTGTCCTGCTCCTGACTCACTGTCAGGCTTTTTATTTTTAAACTCAGATCTCTGTCAGCTGAGGCAGGAAGTCAGTTTCAGAGTCTGGGTCAGAGAAGCTGCAGCAGCCTTTAGAACCTGACGGGCTGCATCTGTTTGCTATAGATCTGCTCTTTGATCCACAGCCTGGTTCAGTGGGTCAGGATTAGAAGCTGCTTTAATCTCCTAATTCCACAGGTCAAAGCTTCAGGCCCATTATAGGAAGGGTTTGGGTCTTACTGGGAACCAGCAGCTTCAGCAGCATTACCATCTGACCAGAGCAGGTCATAGAGTCGCTGCAGAATGCTGAAGGTGTTGGAGGAACCGGGACCTCCTGCTGTCTCCTCAGCATCACCAGGAGCTGGCCGCGCTCCTCAGGAGGATTTGATGCTTACATCAGAGAGGAGGAGGAGGCTGATCAGGGGATTAGAGGGAGGGAGGAGCTCCCAGAGAAGGAGCTTCATCAGTCTGAAGAGAGAGGAGCTGCAGGACAGACCACCGCAGCTCTGTGACCTCTGGGTGACCTCTGGGTGACCTCTGGGTGACCTCTGGGTGACCTCTGGCCTGCAGGTGAAACAGCAGCCAGCTAATAAACTAACCCAGAGCTGGAGGTCCGACCATCTGGAAACACCAGCAGCTGAACATCAGCCTTTAAAAGCACAGACAGGAGCTGTAGTGCTGTGGGCTGTTAGAGGAACACCTGGAGATAAAGGATGAAACCCTGCTGACACCTCCTGCTTCCTAACCCGACCTCCTGCTTCCTAACCCACGACCTCCTGCCTCCTAACCCGACCTCCTGCCTCCTAACCCCACCTCCTGCTTCCTAACCCGCACCTCCTGCCTCCCTAACCCACCTCCTGCCTCCTAACCCGACCTCCTGCCTCCTAACCCCACCTCCTGCTTCCTAACCCACACCTCCTGCCTCCTAACCCGACCTCCTGCCTCCTAACCCGACCTCCTGCCTCCTAACCCGACCTCCTGCTTCCTAACCCCACCTCCTGCTTCCTAACCCGACCTCCTGCTTCCTAACCCGACCTCCTGCTTCCTAACCCCACCTCCTGCTTCCTAACCTGACCTCCTGCTTCCTAACCCGGACCTCCTGCTTCCTAACCCACAGACCTCCTGCCTCCTAACCCCGACCTCCTGCCTCCCTAACCCGACCTCCTGCCTCCCAACCCGACCTCCTGCCTCCTAACCCGACCTCCTGCTTCCTAACCCGACCTCCTGCCTCCCAACCCACCTCCTGCCTCCCTAACCCAACCTCCTGCTTCCTAACCTGACCTCCTGCCTCCTAACCCGACCTCCTGCTTCCTAACCTGACCTCCTGCCTCCTAACCCGACCTCCTGCTTCCTAACCCCACCTCCTGCCTCCCCTAACCCGACCTCCTGCTTCCTAACCCGACCTCCTGCCTCCTAACCCGACCTCCTGCTTCCTAACCCGACCTCCTGCCTCCTAACCCGACCTCCTGCTTCCCTAACCCGACCTCCTGCCTCCTAACCCGACCTCCTGCTTCCTAACCCGACCTCCTGCCTCCTAACCCGACCTCCTGCCTCCCTAACCCCACCTCCTGCCTCCCACCTGACCTCTGCCTCCTCAACCCGACCTCCTGCTTCCCATAACCCGACCTCCTGCCTCCTAACCCGACCTCCTGCTTCCTAACCCGACCTCCTGCCTCCTAACCTGACCTCCTGCTTCCTAACCCGACCTCCTGCCTCCTAACCTGACCTCCTGCTTCCTAACCCGACCTCCTGCTTCCTAACCCGACCTCCTGCCTCCTAACCCAGACCTCCTGCTTCCTAACCTGACCTCCTGCCTCCTAACCTGACCTCCTGCCTCCTAACCCGACCTCCTGCTTCCTAACCCCGACCTCCTGCCTCCCTAACCCGACCTCCTGCTTCCCTAACCCGACCTCCTGCCTCCTAACCTGACCTCCTGCTTCCTAACCCGACCTCCTGCCTCCTAACCTGACCTCCTGCCTCCCTAACCCGACCTCCTGCTTCCTAACCCGACCTCCTGCCTCCTAACCCGACCTCCTGCTTCCTAACCCGACCTCCTGCCTCCCTAACCTGACCTCCTGCTTCCTAACCCGACCTCCTGCGGAGCGTCTGAGCGTGCTCAGTCCTCTGTCCTCAGGAAGCAGAGACGCTGCTGATAGGAGGACATTACTTCTGCTTGGCTGTGGATGTAGGTCACCCCCCAGGTGTCTGGGCTTAGAGCTGCCCAGGAATCCCAGCAATGTGGAGGACCTCCTCCTCATGCGCCTCCCTCAGACCTGTCAGTCCACCTCCAGGAGCTCCACCTGAGGGAACTCAGCAGAACCGGTCCAAACTAACGGCCCACCGACACCATCAGTGACCCAACGTGACGAAATGATCAGAGTTCGATTCTAACAGGAGAAAATCAGAGTCAGCTAAGACGGGTCAGAACCTGCAGACCCTATAGAGCCGGGTCAGAACCTCAGAACCTCAGACCTACAGTTCCTAGAGAACCATCAGCTCTAGGAACACTTCCTGTCTGCTAGAACCAGGTCAGAACCTCAGAACAGAAGCGGGTAGCTGAGGATAAGCGGACCGGGTCAGAACCTCAGACCCTATAGAGCCGGGTCAGAACCTCTGCTGGTAATCAGTGGGACGATGCAGCATCAGAACCGGGTCAGGTTTTCCACCCTGGATGGAAACAGGGATGTTTGCTCAGCGGTCGGCGCTCCGCCCCGCGGCTCGGTTCTGCAGCGGAGCAGAGCTGCAGGTTCTGTGTGTGGTGTGGTTACCGTCGGCGCCGGTTCCGTTCACGCTATCCGTGCTGGACTGCGAGGACGCCGTCCTCCTGCTGCGCCTCAGGGACCGCCCAAAGCCGGGGCTCCCGGCCGGACTGGCCCCGCCGTCCCTCCTGGAGAAGATCCCGCTGAAAGAAGCGACCCAGGCGCTTTCGCTGGAGCGGCCCCGCCCCCCGCAGCAGGGCCCCCCTCTCCCTCGGCCCTCAGCCGCAGCAGGTCGCTGTTGTCCAGGGTCCGGTTCTTGTGGCCGCGGGCCCTCTCCCGACGGCTTAACTCGGTCAGGGAGTCGGTCCGGTTGAGGACGGCGCCCACCTCCAGGGTGCGGCTCTTTTCCCGGCTGTGGCGGCGGGTTGTGGGGGTCGGGGGCCCGGCGGGGGCCGCGGTAGGGGGCCCGGCGATGCAGTCGGAGCTGCTGTGGTGCCTCTGTCTGGACAGGGCCCTCAGACGCAGCAGCTCTCCGCTGATCCTGGTTCTGAAACTGAAGCTGAAGCTACGCTGCAGGAGCCCCGGCTTCCAGGGAGGAAGTCCCTGGAAGTCCTGGAGGGGGGCTCCTGGAGGGGGGCTCCTCTCCTCCATGCTGCGGGCCTTCAGGAGCCTCCTAACCTTGGCAGCAGCGGTCTCAGCCTTGACAGGCTCCTTCCCTCCGGGCTCCTTCCCTCCGGGCTCCCTTCCCCAGGCTCCAGCTCCTTCCCCCCGGGCTCCTTCCCCAGAGCCTCCACTCCTCCCTCTGGCTCCTCCTGCACCTCCTGATGCGGCCCAGCTCCAGCTGGCCGGTGCTGAACGTCCTGAATCTCCTCATGAAGCCATGGGATCCACTCAGACCTTCAGACTCGTCCTCCGCCTCCTTCAGTTGCTCCAACAAACCCCCCTCCCTCCTGACGGCCCCCGGTGGGGGGCCCCCCTCCTCCACCCCCCTGGGTTCATCCAGACTCTCCCTCTTCACCAGCGTCAGGGAGATCCTGTAGACGGTCTTCCTCTGAGGAGTTCCTGTCTCCATCTGCTCCAGCAGGAACATCCCCACACCGACCCGGCTGCTGTTCTCCTCCTCCCGGTTCTCCTCCTCCCGGTTCTCCTCCTCCGTTCTCCTCCTCCGTTCTCCTCCTGTTCTCCTCTCAGTATTCCAGATGTTCCTCACAGGAAGCACATTCCCAGCTCATCCCAGAGGAGCCGCTCTCCTATCGGAGCTCATCCAGCAGCGTTTCCATGTCACAGAGCAGCCACCCAGACCTCCTGCTCCCATTGTGCTCTCATCTCCTCCCTCAGAGCTCCGGGGCGGAGGCCCTCCTCCTCCTCCCCCGCCTCCCACTTCACCTGAGACCAAAGCTGAGCTCTCAGAGCTCCTCTCGTCCTGACAGACGGAGAAAGGAGCCGACCGGGAGCTACGGAGTCCTGCTGCAGTCTGAGCTGCTCTGCCTGATCACTGACACCCACACAGGGGCGGGGGGAGGGGGGAGGAGGGAGGGAGGGTGGGAGGGAGGGGGAGGAGGAGGGAGAAATGGGGCGGGAGGAAACCTGGAGTGGATCACAGCTGGGGCGGCTCCACAGGGCTTTAACCCTCTGACCTGCTTCTGCTGGAGGATCACTGGTTCTCATTTATTAACCAATTAATAATAATTAAAAAATAAATAATGAATAATTATTAACTGATTATTAACTGATCATTAACTGATTATTAACTGATTATTAACCAGTCATTAACTGATTATTAACTACAGACTGAAATCTGCTTCAGTTTTATTTAAACTGCAGAATAATTATTCATTATTTCAAACCAATTTCTCTCTTTTAAAGGATCCTGATCCAGTCCTGGTTTTCCTGCCTGCTCTGCTCTAATGAGCAGGGTGGAGCCTCCTCCTCCTCCTCCTCCTCCTCCTCCTGTCCCTCCTCCCTGCAGGCTCAGACACACTGGATCAGCGCCTCCTCAATCCCAGGGAGCAAAGCAGAAGGTAAACATTGGTCGGACCTTCTCCTCAGACAGTAACCGGGCCTCCCGTCCCATCAGAACCAGAACCTCCATCTCCAGCCAGCAGCTCCTCCTGCAGGAGGTCCTTCTACTGGAGGAGACGACCTCTGACCTGCTGGGGCCTGAAGACGGAGTACCTGACTCCTCCATGAACATGTTCTGGGTCTGAGCAGAAGTAGTTCAGGTCTACCCCCCCTCCTCCTCCTCCTCCTCCTCCCTCCCTCCTCCTCCTCCTCCGTTTTTTTCAAAGATCAAACAGTTTCATCCCGTTAGAAGGTGCAGCAGGCAGACATCAAACACCTCCTGAGGAGTTCAACCCTTCTTCCATTTTCCACCCTTCTCCCTGCTCCTCCTCCTCCCTGCTCCTCCTCCTCCTTCTCTTCTTTCTGTTCTTCCCTTTATGCTCTGCTCCACATCCTCCCTCCCTCTAAGGAGAGGAAACCTTCTCCCACCCATCAGACCTCCTCCTCCATCTAGGCCATGTTTTGCTCCTTCAGAGGAGCCTCCTCCTGCGGCTCTCCTCTATAATCGGGGGCATCGGGAGCTCAGGTCCAGAACCCGTCTGTCGGGTTCCATCTTTCTTCAATCGAAGGTGAAACGGATCAGAACTTCTGCAGATTCTTGTGTGACACCACATTCCTCAGCCTTAGATCCTGCTCAGGTTTATCTGCTGACCTTTGACCCCCGCCACCACATGGCTGATCCTTGGTCTGATTGGTTCATTACAGAGGGGAGGGGCCGAACAGACACCTCCTCTGCTCTGGGTTAAAATAAAATCACAAAGTCTCTATATTATGAGAGTAGGGCCATAAAATGACAAAAATAAAGTTGCAGTACGAATAAATTCATAAACTATGAGAATAAAGTCCCAATATTATGGTAATAAAGTCCTGCAGTGATTATTCCATCTTCTCAGTGCTAAAACAGCCTGGAGCTGAACCAGAACAGCAGGCGACTAATGAACCCACCAAAGGCGTCCTTATCTGGACCAGCAGCCTCACATGAGAACCTGAAGGACTGAATGCATGGGGGAATGATGATGTCAGAGCTACTGCAAGAACTGGACTTCACTGCGACTGATCTCACAGGACAGCAAAGATCTAAAACCAGACGCTGCAGCAGCCATGTCTCTGTGCGACCAGATATGAACAGAAGCTTCATCATTTCCAAAATGATAAACTGGATTATCGGCCATTTTAGTTCATGAAACAAACGGCGACCCATCAGGGTTCAACAGCTTCCATCATGAAGGAAACCAGACGAGAGGAACATTTCAAACTCATCACTTCATAGGAGCATTTAGCAATGGCCGCTGTCGCTACGGATCCGTCCCTGAAGCACCGCCCGTCCTGCGCATGCGCAGAAAAAATATATATATATATGTCTAAAATTACTTATTTCTATCCTCAACTCACCTAAGAATGCTAATACACAGCTTTAAAAATGATTTTTCTGAGATATTTTTGATGTTTTTTCCATTTTCTTCATCAAACAGCTTCTCATGTTCAGAGCAGTAAATCTGATTAAACCGTTTATCTGCAGTCTAGTTGTTTCTTTCTTTATATTACCACTATATAACATAATGTTAACATGAAAGGAAAACATTAAACTATAAAAGACTAGATTTATGTTTGAATCCAAAGCTGATAAGGTTAGCTCCTGGAATTAGCGTAGCATCCCATTTCCTCTACAGATCAGGATAAAACAGAAATGATTTAAATGTTTTTATTTTCTCAGGAAATACATTATTAACCTTTAATATATTATATTTTAGTACGCTGACTTTTCTAAGGAGGGAAAACTTAGTTTAGGACTTTTTTTACAAACTAAACTGGAGGCGCTCCGGATGTATATCTGGAAGTGTGAATGAGCTGATCGGGTAGCGACGGTCGCTAAAACCAGCGTTAGCATCTGATGCTAAGCTCTGAAGCTTGTATTGACTCCGCCCTCCTCCTTTCATACGAACCAATGAAACCATCAGATCATTTAATGTCTGCGTCAGTAGAAACTCATCAGCTCCACATGATCTGATCCTTTCTTTCAGGATTGCTGATAAAACAAGCTCTGCTTTGGAAGCAATCCCTCATTGGCCACTGCGTGTGATTAGGGGTTCCAACCAGCTCTATGCTGGGCTCCCTATCAGCTGCTGTTAAATATAGACTGACTGCTGCTCCCTGGTGGAGGAACATGGTAGAGCCGCAACATCTAGAGAGGAATCTAGTTTAACTTCAGTTCCTTCCTGCTTCGACTGATTCATTTCTGCTTCCTTAAACAGAATAGAGTTTCTATAATAGAGCTACAGGCGTTTCTATAATAGAGCTACAGACCTTTCTATAATAGAGCTACAGACGTTTCTATAATAGAGCTACAGACATTTCTATAATAGAGCTACAGACGTTTCTATAATAGAGCTACAGACGCTTCTATAATAGAGCTACAGACATTTCTATAATAGAGCTACAGACCTTTCTATAATAGAGCTACAGACGTTTCTATAATACAGAATAGAGTTTCTATAATAGAGCTACAGGCGTTTCTATAATAGAGCTACAGACCTTTCTATAATAGAGCTACAGACGTTTCTATAATAGAGCTACAGACGTTTCTATAATAGAGCTACAGACCTTTCTATAATAGAGCTATGGACCTTTCTATAATAGAGCTAGAGGCGTTTCTATAATAGAGCTAGAGGCGTTTCTATAATAGAGCTACAGACCTTTCTATAATAGAGCTACAGACCTTTCTATAATAGAGCTACAGACCTTTCTATAATAGAGCTACAGACCTTTCTATAATAGAGCTAGAGACCTTTCTATAATAGAGCTACAGGCATTTCTATAATAGAGCTAGAGGCGTTTCTATAATAGAGCTAGAGGCGTTTCTATAATGTGCTGTAGGGAAAATCCCAGGACATCCATTAGATCGAAGGTCAAAGGTCACATAGATAGCAGGAATGAAAAGTCAGAGTTCAGGTGTTGCTTCATCAGCAGCTGATCTAGAGTAGATAAATGATCTGAGACATTCAAGGTCCCATAAATCAGCAGGAAAACAGGCTTTTCTATGTGTGTCAGAGTATTAGAGCCATGCTAGAGATTTATTTATTTTTATCCAGAGAATCAAGTCATAAAATTATGCAAATAAAGTTTTAAGATTACGAGAATAAAGTTGTATTTTATACCAACTCTTCCCAGAATCCCTTTCTTCCCTAAATAAGGAATGTGGAGCATCATGGGAAGTTCTACTTTAGCATCGGTTTGAAACATCAGGAAATCTTTAGCAGCAGCATCAAACTGGGCAGGAAGTCAAAGTGAAGTGGACTCTGGTTGCTGATTGGTGGAGCTGGTCGGCAGTCATCTGGGAGGAGCTCCAAGCTTTCTTTCTAAAATGGGTTGTTGAATGATGGCTTTATTCTCGTGTTATTTATAGACTTTAATCACATAATTTTTAATCACTTAATTTTTATGCAACTTTTATTTTAATTTTATTCTCATTATTTTTTGACTTTATTCTCGTAATTTCCACTTTAATCTGCACGTAATTTTAATCACGTAATTTTAATTCCACTTTTATTCTCATTATTTTATGACTTTTATTCGTATTTTTACTTAATCTTTAATCACGTAATTTTTAATCAATGTAATTTTAATGACTCTTATTCTCATTATTTTATGACTTTATTCTCGTAATTTTACTTAATCTTTATTCTCATTATTTTATGACTTTATTATCTTGAATTTTAATGTGCTTTTTATTCTCATAATCTTAGACTTTATTAATCGTAAATTTGGGACTTTATTGACGTAATTTTCACCTACTTTATTCTTGTAAATTTATGACTTTATTCTCATAATCTTCAGACTTTATGGTAATTTTACGACTTTATTCTCATAATCTTAGGACTTTATTATCTAAATTTTTGGACTTTATTCTCGTTAATATTACGACGTAAATTTACGACTTTATTCTCATAATTTTAGGACTTTATTATCGTGATTTTGCAACTTTATTCTCATAATCTTAGGATTTTATTGTAAATGCAATTTTTAAGACTTTATTCTTAGTAGCATGAGCTACGACTTTATTCTCGTTAACAATACGACGTAAATTTACGAGCTTTATTGTCATAATCTCAAGGACTTTATCATGGCCCATTTTTACAACTTTTATTCTCATAATTTTTAAGGACTTTTATTGTCATAATCTTAGGATTGTTATTGTCGTAATTTTAAGGCTTTTATTCAACTGTAATTTTTACGACTTCGGCCTATTACGATGGCCTCAATATTACGACGTAAATTTAAAGACTTTATTACGTCATAATCGCCAGGACTTCGTATCATCGAAATTTTACGACTTCATTCTCATCAATTTTAGGACTTTATTATCGTAAATTTACGACTTTATTCTCATAATCTTAGGATTTTATCATGGTAATTTTGTAACTGTATTCTGAAAATAAAGGAATCTGCATCGTGGCCCTAACAGTGTGGGAGCTGCGTCTCCTCATCCTATGAAATATGCATCCGGCCTGCAGAGAGCAGTGGAGCATGCAGGAGACGGAGGGAGGGATCAGTATTCAGGGCGCAGCCTGGTCATGCTTTAACCTATTAGAGTGACGGCAGTGCATGAAATTAGATCCTAGAATTTATATCCTAGAACCAAAGCCTGGATTCATGCAGAGAGGAGAATCCAAACCAGCTTCAGCTTCTACAGACTCTACTTCTTTCCCCCACAGGAGCATCAGAAGGTGCAGCTTCCTCCCACGCTCTGCCTCACCCCCCCAGAGACGAAAAAAATGGGTCAACCAGCAGAGAGGGGGAGGAGGGGAGGCAGGGGGCCCCCTGCTGGCAGCATCATTAGCATGCACGCTCAGCCTGACAGAAAAATGTCTGAAAAATGCAAAGTGATGCAGAGCAAGGCGAACAAAAACAGCAGGGGAAGATTGAACCTCCTGAAACATGGAATCACTCCTCAGTGGTTCTTACCTGCAGCGACCAGCAGGGGGAGCAGCAGCAGCAGCAGCGCATGGAGAGAGAAGAAGAAGAAGAAGAACCAATTAGGAAGGGAGGAGAGGAGGAGTCAATCAACCAGGGATGAACTAAGGACCTAAAAACCTGCTGGGTCATCAGAACCAGAACCTCTGGATTAGGGAGTTTAGGAAAGGAAGGAGGCATGAGGAGGTGAGGGAGGAGGAGACCGGGCCGACCCCACCCTCACATCCAGACGCAGGTCTGTTGCCGTGGCAACCAGTGCAGGGAGGGGCAGTCTGCTCGCTGAGTGCGTGCAGACCTGCAGCATCCTCCATCACTTTCCTGCAGTTTCCTTTGACGTTTGAGCCTTCAGGGACGCCGTAGAAACGGTTCAAACGCGTTTCTGCCGACAGTGAGGCAGAGACAGCGGCGGCGCGGTTTGTCCCGGCCGCCGCCGCGCAGATGGAGCGCTGCTCATTACACATTCATGAATGGATCCGCCTCAGGTTGATCCTCTGCAGCAGGCAGCTGGCGTCACCCCAGGAGGGGGGAGGGGGGATACAATGGAGGCAGAACCAGCAGAAACACAGAGACCGCCCTGGGCTCAGCAGGGACTTCAACCAGCAACCTCTACCAAGCAGGTCCTACCAGGACCAGAACCTTGAACCCTGCAGCCTCTGCTTTCCTCAGCAGCTCTCTGCTGCCCCCTGCTGCTCACCACCAGCAGCACAGGGCCTCCACAATCTCAGCCTCTTCTCTGTTTGTTGTTCTGGCTGCTCTGCTGGTTACCGTGGCAACGCAGCCATCTATAGAACGGGTCGTCACGGCAACCAGCATCACTTCCTCAAAAACAAAGACCTTGACACCCTTTATTTTTGACTCATTCTAGCCGCTTCTGAGCAGCTGGACGTTCTGGACCAGAACCGGCACTAAGGGTTCCAGCAGAACCACAGCAGAACCGCACCAGAACTCCAGCAGAACCGCATCAGAACTGCAGCAGAACTCCAGCAGAACTCCATCAGAACTCTGAGAATCTGCTGTTTCTTCTCCTCTCTGAAGCGTTCAGCCAGCATTCAGGCCTGGTTCTGTGTTCATCCCCCCTGAACGTCACAAGACAGACCCGGACCGACCCGTTTCTCACAGCCCGGATAATCCGGACCCTCGGGTCAGTCTGAGGGGGGCAGCAGTGAAATCTCTGTGAAACCGCCTGGCAGGCTGTCAGCGGCGCCGACCGGAACCGACAGGCGTGCAGAGAAAGAAAAAGAGGAGGCGGAGCCTGTGACAGGATCCGGGTTCTAGCGGGCTCTCTGAGCATCCTGGTGATCAGCAGAGAGCCGCTGCTGTGTACTGAATGGTTCTGGGTCCATGAATAGACCGGGAACCATTACTCACTGCCTACATTTCCCATCATCCCTCAGGGTCCTCTGAGACAGAACCAGCTCTGTGTTCTACAGGAATGTTCTGGGCCGTCCCACGCTTCTTCACAAAGGATGGCTTCTCTCCCTGGATTCCTCACCAATGGGGAAGCAACCCTACCCGACCAGAAATCCCAGAATAAAGTCTTAAATAATAATTTTAAGACTTTATTCTTGTAGTTATGACTTTTTTCTCTTAATTTTACAAATTTATTCTTGAAATAGAAGAAAACAATCCCTAGCCTGGCCCTGTTACTCCATCATAGTTTATAAACGGTTCATTCCATCCTATTAATGGTTAAAGTTCCTTTCGTTGGTGTAATGTTCCCACCGTCCTCTAGAGGGCGTCTCCGGTGTAAAGCCAGAGTGGAACAGAACCACGGACGGATCCAGACCCGGTCCGGATCGTTTCCACTGTTTAATGGATCCAAGGATCCAGAACTTTCCATGGTTCTGGTAGAAACTCCTTCAGTTCTGCTAAAGCGGCGCTGATGGAGGAGCAGCAGAACTTCTCCCACTCAGAAGGAGTAACACATACCCCTAGCAGTTAGCATGCTAGAGCAACCAGAACCAGTTTCAAAGTTTTGCTAACAGAACAAAGTCTCTTTCAGCTCCCTGATTGGTGGATTAGATGAAAAGAACACAGAGCCTCAGCAGATGGCCGCTCACACTGAGCCTGGTTCTGCTGGAGG
>JAGKQL010000067.1:3701033-3732176 GCA_018398635.1 Cyprinodon brontotheroides | reverse complement strand
ACATAGAAAAAGAAGCATAGATACAAAAGGCAACTGTCAACCAGCTGTGGTACTCATATCTCTGAGCTTGAGGAAGATTTATCATTAACATGAGCAAACTGAAAACAAAGTGTATAATTGACCAACTCTCCACCCGGTTCAGATTATATGATCTACCTCAGATGTTTCCTCACCCATTCTGAGAGATAAACTGTCATAGATAGAGGAGTGCAAGGATTGTCTTGTGCAATAAGATCCCGTCTTATTTATAAAAGAATCACATAAAATCGACCGCTTGGCTTTTAGAGCAGGTGGAATGGAGCGGTTCAACAGAGCTATGAAGCACCTGGGTGAGTTTGGCAACTGTATAAAAAGGAAATCTAGGATTATTGCTTATTTCTCCTCTGTGACTGTGAAAGGAGGAAACCACTACTGAGCTGGGTTTGAGTGAGGGTCAGATCAATGTCACCATTTTCCAGACTGGAAAGAAGAAAATTCAGTTTGGTGCAGGTAGATTTTCAGGATTTCTTACATGTTTTAAACTTGTTTCAGCTTCACATCATCCACATTAAATAGGAACTGCAGTCTTTTCCAAAAAAAGTTTCAAAGGAGCTGCATTGTCTCTAAGGCGGATAAACGAAGGCATTAGCATAAACACATACAACAAAATCATCAACCTGTGAAGGGGAATAAGCTATGCTTTTGCACTCTACAGCACTGCTGCTCTCCAGCGACACAGAGAGAGAGAGAGAGAAAGTGGGGCTTAGATTCTTTTCCCAAATTATAACTACCATATCTGTGATAAAGGGATCTACTCGAGATGCCACCTCAATAACGGAGGAGAACTGTATTTAAATAATCCTGAAGGTTCGTTTCTGGAGAAAAGTGGTTAGAGAGGACAGGGTTGTGAGGAGATACTGTTATTGGCTGCTTCACATTCTATACATATATGTCAGCACAAGATGCAGAAAGTATGAAGATGAGGAATGCGTTAGGGACTATTCACATTTTGAACAAAAACCAATAGTGTCTACAAGGATAGCATTGAGAGCTGCTCTTAAGCTATAAAACGCTTCGATATCGGAAGACATGGATGTTGCAAAATCTCCCACTTTATGATGACCCTGTCGGTATTTAATACCAAATCAGAAAGGAACTCTGGATCGGGGAAACTCAGGGTTAAAATGTTCAAAAGAGTTGTAGGTAATGTAACACTGTTTGGGAGTGTAATCAATCGGGGAATGGGCGAGATTGTTGCTGCTCGTCCTCATTTGACCCAGAACATATGAAACTCAGCCTTCAATAAGCTTGGCAGAAGGAGTTCTCATTTATACCCTTCACATCATCCCTCTTGCTGCAGCTGGTAGGTTTCTGTAAGGCAAAAGAAGTCAAATGTGATTATCCCACAAATCAAGTCATTAACTAGCAGACTTTTGAAGAAAGAGATCTGATGTTAAACAAGACCGCATTTAATTGTTTCAACTTTTTCCCCAATTGGAGTATATTTTTAATCTTAATCAGATTATCGTGATTTACTCCGGTCTGCCCAATGGGCTGTCAGGGTTTTGGAGGACTAATAAATTAAAATGGAGGATCTTCTGGAAATGATTGAACCAGAACAGCTCCTAAAAGCAGGCTCCAGGTTGTAGTTCCAGATAACGGACAATAGATGGAGCCATTTCCCTCCCTGATCAAACCTCCAGGTTCCTCCAGCTGAAGCGTCGCAGGGAGAGGAAAAACAAACCCAGAGCTGTTTGCATGCCGCTCCGGGTTATAATAACCACTGCGCGGAAGGTCAGAGGTTAAAGCAGCTTGATTTGGTTCACAGTTTTCACTAACAAATGTCTGGATGGCTCCAGCGCTCCCATTGGAACCAGCTGGATCATTTGACTGCCAGGACAACACTCATTTGGATGAGCTCTGGACTTCATTTTTCCTGATTTTATTGGTGCTTTTAGAGAATTAACTGTGAGGAATAACAGCCCAGGGAACAGTTTGAGCCTAACCATCTGTTTTAAGATCAATAAAGCAGATTTTAGTCACATTTTATTCCTTTTCTGCTTCTAAATCAGAAGATCTGATAAAAAAAAAGTTTTATGGATCAGTCAGCTGGTGCTTTAACCCTGAAATATTCCTAATTGTAATTGATTACATGCAATAATGGGTATGGAGGAGGCAGAATCATGCTGTGGGGAAGTCAGGAAACCAACGACCTCCACAGTTCTCTGAATTCATATTTGTAAAATGATTTTCCATCTGCTGTGCCCTGCTTGATCTGGGCATCCTGGGTGAATTAAGCCTCACCATAGCATGATGCTGCCGCCACCATGCCCCCCTTCATGTCTTGGTTTTCTAAAACTCAGCGTGTTGGTCAACATGGAAAAGTTCAGGGAGACTGAAATGCCTTTTTCTGGACACCAGAAGCGGAGGAAGAGGAGCTGCAGCTCAGATCTCTCTCTCTCCTCTGATTGGCCCCGCCCTCTCACCCCGGACCCCCCCTCCTCCCCCCTCAGCTGTATATAAAAGTTTTCAGTTTGGTGAGTCTCCAGTTTTACGCACGCCAGGATGGAAAGCTTCCTCTGTGCGCTCCCCGCTCTTCCTCCTGTCCGCGTTGACGCTCCTCTCCGCAGCAGCTGCAGCCCGCAGGTCTCCACCGGATCCAGCCCGAACATCTAGAGGCTCCTCTTTGGTTCTGACCTGGAAGGATGCTGCGGCAGGACGCGGCTCCGCTGCCCGTGAGGAATATGTTGACAGGACACCTGGAGGTGGGCTCAGGCTGACTTCAGAGCCAGAATCAGATCGGATCCACTTTCTGCTCGTTTCTGGAGGATCTCTGCTGGGATGTAATTTAAACTAGAGGCCACATCTGAGAGACGAGCCGCATCAGTGCGTCAGAGCGCATGGATCACTGATTCCCTCCTCTGGTTCCACTCACTCAGAAAATGACTAACTGTCTCCTCCGACTGGCTCTGCTCGTGGTTTGCGTCCTCTCCACCCGCTGCAGCGCCGCGCCGGAGGCCGAGGCCGGGGCGCACCCGGAGTCCTGCGCGTCCTGCGCCGCCTCCGCTCAGCTGGAGGACCCGGAGTCCGCGCGCGTGGACGGAGACTTCCTGGAGGCGGTGAAGAGGCACATCCTGAGCCGGCTGCAGCTGCGCGAGCGGCCCAACATCACGCACCCGCTGCCCAGGGCTGCCATGGTGACGGCGCTGCGCAAGCTGCACGCGGGGAAGCTGCGCGAGGACGGACGGGTGGAGATCCCCAACCTGGACGGACACCCGATGAGCAACGAGGTTCTGGAGGAGAGCTCCGAGATCATCAGCTTTGCGGAGAAAGGTCAGCTCAGGTTTCCGGGTTCGGTGCGCGGCTCGGGGCGCCGGATCGCTCCGAACCGGTTTGTTGTGTCTGAGACAAAGAGGATTAGAGCAGGATTTTAATCCCAAACACCGGCTGGATGCTGCTTCCACTGGGAGGCTGGATCTCAGCCACCAGAAGCTGGTAAACCAGCAGCAGAAGAGTCCAAACAGGACAGATCCGGAACCAGATTTAAATGATTTAAATGATTTAAATGATTTATATGCAAAACACTGAGAGGAAAACAGACGGAGGAGGATCAGGGCCGCTGAAAAAATAAAAACAAGTTAACTGATTAAATCTGGTTTCACTACAATGAGGGAGAAAAGTCTGACTTTTTTTTCTCAGAATTCTGATTTTTCTCCATATTATAAATAAAATATAAAAATCAGTTAATTTTTTTTTGTAAATTGCCCTAATCCTCCTCTGTACTACAATGTACAAAGAATAAAGTGAGAAAAAACTCTGCATTCTTAGATTAAAGTCGGACTTTTGAGATTAAAGTGAGAAAAAAAGTCTGAATTCTGAGATTAAAGTCGGAATTCTGGCTTTTTTCCTGCATATTATACTGAAATAGAATTTAAAAATCAGTTCACTTTTATATTATTTTTCCAGTGGCCCTAATCCCGGCTTTACAAAGCTGGATATTTGATTACATTCCGGTTTTGGTTACTCTGGGGACAGGTAATTCAGGAAATGGAAAATTGTTTATTTTTGGATCAAGTTTTGTGGGAATTTCTGTGGAGCAGCTTTTTGCATTTAGAGTCTTTAAACAAAATAACCAGGATAGTGACAGAAAAAAAAATCGCTTTATCCAAAGGAATCACATTGATCCGGGTTTTCTTTAGGATAAAAGCTTTTCTTTTGCTGCAGAAGAAGCGATTTAGATTCAGGAGACGAATCAACAAGCGTCTGAAATGTTAGTTTGAAGGCCTGTTGTTCAGGATCATGACTCAGAGCCAGATTCTTAGGCGGTGTGACGCTGCCAGGCTCTCAGCTCCTGTTAAACATCAGTTTACGGATTTAAACTCCTGAATTTGTTAGAAATCCATCAGCAGCTTTGGTTTAAATCTCAGCTTCAGTGAGTATAGATGCCAGGCTATAGGCCAGACGTGCTGGGACATAGGGACCCCTTTTTCATCATTCTACTCTCTCATTTCTCCTCCCACTCTGTGGAATCTATTAGTTCTATCTCTATCGTGTCTCTGCCCCCCCGGCTCATGGAAGCTGAAGCTGCTAACTTGTCCCTGCAGCTCCTCTCTTGCTGCTGCCTGCTGGGGGCCTTTTCAGCCTCAGATGTTTCTCTGTGGGACCTCTCCACCTCCAAGTGAGGTGGGCGGGGCCAACAGGCAGCCTGACTCCCGAGCGGCCGCCAGCAGGTCGATCTGGGGAAGGGCCGCGGTTTCTGCCTGAAGAGGCTTGAAATGATCAGCAGCAGCACCTGCTTGGGTCTCCTCCATCCCCGCTGAAGGCTCTGAGCCGCTCTGTGAACCGGGCCCGTTTTGTTTTGGGTTGCTGTGCCGCCTGAATGCAGAGTGATGGAGTGAACCCCCATGCAGCCTGTGAATGAGTGGGGTGGGGAGGATTGGTGGCCCACAGTCTCAGTCAGGAAAAACATCTCTGCTTTGAAGCACGTGGCCAAAAAGAAAAGAAATCTGGTTAAAAACAAGGGAAAAAACTTTTGTTGGAGTCGTTTCTCTGGCCGTCGTCATGGAAACGTTGCCTCATTCAGCTGAAATAACCTCAGCCTTTTCCCCCTCTGCTTCAACCCAATATTAAAGACCTTTTTTCATTTCTCCAGATTTTCATCTTAGTTAAGAAGAGCAGAAGTTCAGCTGATCCTGGTCTCTGAGCAGCTCTGACCTCAGATCGTCTCCTTTTCTGCTGCAGCCTCAACATTAAATGTTTCTATCAGCTGATTTTCAGAAACAAACAGGATATAAACACTCAGCTGAACATTGTTTCTCATTAAATGCCAGATTCTTTGGTTTTTGGTTTAAAAACTGATTTATTTCTAACTTCATTTTAAGATAAAGTTGTTTGAATTTGATGTAACAGCAGATAAATCAAACTAGAGATTAATCCTCCTTTAAAGTTCTGAGACGAGGAGCTCCTCCACCAGAAGGTTCAGATGTTGCTTCAGTAGAGGAGCTGCATGCATGTTAAAGAGACAGCAGGAGGCTTCAGGAGTGAAGGAGGTGCCAGGTGTGTTTCTGCACCTGCAGCTGAGCTGCTCTCTGACGGTCCGCCTGTCGACTCACTGAGGCGTGAGCAGGTCTGACCCTCAAACATCTGGGTTCTGTTGCAACCTGCAGCGGGCTTCCTGGAGGCTCCGGCTGGTTCTGGGAAGGCGGGTCGATCTGTGAGGAGCTGCTGCTGGTTGGATCTCCAGGATCTCCAGGAGGTTCAGGAGGTTCAGGAGGTTCAGGAGGTTCAGACCTGGAGAATTCACTCCTGATCAGCTGACGGCTGTCAGTCACCTCCAGCCAGGAGCTACTCAGCTACAGCGGCGCTGAAACCTCACCTCCTCCACTCCTCTACAGCTCCTCCTCTCACTCAGCTCCCAGCCCCGCCTCCGCCGCCACCTCTACGGCTCCTCTCCAGCCATCCCGCCTCAGCTCCTCTCGGCTGCTCTCGGCTCACTCTCAGCTCCTCTCAGCTCCTCTCAACAACCTCTCAGCTCCTCTCGCTCCTCTAGAGCTCCTCTCAGCTCCTCTCGGCTTCCTCTCAGCTCCTCTCAGCTCCTCTCAGCTCCTCTCGGCTTCTCTCAGGAGCTCCTCTCGGCTCCTCTCAGCTCCTCTCGGCTCCTCTCGCTCCTCTCGGCTCCTCTCAGCTCCTCTCGGCTCCTCTCTCAGCTCCTCTCAGCTCCTCTCAGCTCCTCTCGACTCCTCTCTGGCTCCTCTCAGCTCCTCTCTGCTCCTCTCGGCTCCTCTCTCTCTCAGCTCCTCTCAGCTCCTCTCAGCTCCTCTCGGCTTCTCTCAGCTCCTCTCAGCTTCTCTCTCCTCTCTGCTCCTCTCTGCTCCTCTCAGCTCCTCTCAGCTCCTCTCGGCTTCTCTCAGCTCCTCTCAGCTCCTCTCAGCTCCTCTCGGCTTCTCTCAACTCCTCTCAGCTCCTCTCTCTCTCTGCTCCTCTCAGCTCCTCTCAGCTCCTCTCGGCTTCTCTCAGCTCCTCTCAGCTCCTCTCACCCTCTCAGCTCCTCTCTGCTCCTCTCTGCTCCTCTCAGCTCCTCTCGGCTTCTCTCTCCTCTCAGCTCCTCTCAGCTCCTCTCAGCTCCTCTCAGCTCCTCTCAGCTCCTCTCGGCTCGGCTCCTCTCGGCTCCTCTCAACTCCTCTCAGCTCCTCTCAGCTCCTCTCAAGCTCTCTCAGCTCCTCTCTGCTCCTCTCAGCTCCTCTCGGCTCCTCTCAGCTCCTCTCAGCTCCTCTCTCAGCTCCTCTCGGCTCCTCTCTAGCTCCTCTCAGCTCCTCTCAGCTCCTCTCGGCTTCTCTCATCTCCTCTCAGCTCCTCTCAGCTCCTTCTCAGCTCCTCTCAGCTCCTCTCAGCTCCTCTCGGCTCCTCTCAGCTCCTCTCAGCTCCTCTCAGCTCCTCTCAGCTCCTCTGCTCTCAGCTCCTCTCAGCTCCTCTCAGCTCCTCTCAGCTCTCTCTCTCAGCTCACATCAGCTCTCAGCTAACTCTCAGCTCCTCTCAGCTCCTCTCAGCTCCTCTCCTCTCCTCTCTCCATGTCCCGACTCAGCTCTCTCAGCTCCTCTCAGCTCCTCTCGGCTCCTCTCGGCTCCTCTCAGCTCCTCTCAGCTCCTCTCCTCAGCTCTCTCGGCTCCTCTCAGCTTCTCTCAGCTTCTCTCAGCTCCTCTCAGCTCCTCTCAGCTCCTCTCGGCTCCTCTCAGCTTCTCTCAGCTTCTCTCAGCTCCTCTCTGCTCCTCTCTGCTCCTCAGCTCAGGCCTTTGGGGAAGCAGGCAGGGAAACAAAGAGCTTCTGTTCTCCTCCAGAAAAGAAAACATTTTTCTTCTTCTTCTGTTCAGAGGAGAAGCTGAATAAATCTCAGAGCTTCTCCTTCCTCCTCCTGCTTCATCTGCAGCCATTCATCAGATTTCCAGGCAGCGATCTGAGCTCAAACATGTAGATGAATCTGTTCCATCTGCTTTACTGGGAACCAGCCATTCATCACTTTAAAAAACAACTTTTAAAAAACTTTAATGACATTTTCACTACAAAACAATGACCTTGAATAACCTCAAATTACCTTAAAATAACCTGAAACAACCTTAAATAACCTTAAATGAGCTTAAAATGACCTGAAACAACCTTAAATAACCTTAAACTACCTTAAAACGACTTAAAATAACCTCAAAGTGCCTTAAATTACCTTAAACGACCTTGAATAACCTTAAATGAGCTTAAAACAACCTTAAATAATTTTAAATAACCTTAAACGACCTTGAATAACCTTAAACAACCTTAAATGTGCTTAAAATAACCTTAAAATACCATAAAATGACTTTAAATGATCTTAAATTACCTTAAACGACCTTGAATAACATAAAATGAGCTTAATAAACCTTAGATGACCTTGAATAACCTTAAATGAGCTTAAAACAAACTTAAATTACTTTAAATAACCTTAAATTACCTTAAATTACCTTACCTTGAATAACCTTAAACGACCTTTATAAACCTTATTAACTTGAATAACCCTTAACAACCTTGAATAACCTTAAATGAGCTTAAAAAACCTTAAATTACTTTAAAGAACCTTGAATTAAAACCTTAAATACCCTGGAGCGACCTCAGATGACACAGCCACCCATTACTGCGGCTAAAGTTTTTATTTTAATTGTAATATTTATCACCTTAACGCCGCAAACCTGAAAGTATTTTAATGGATTTTATTTTCTAAACCAACTGATTAGCTGGACTTTGACTAGACCAACCGCCGCCATCGTATCTCTGCCGTATGTTCGGTGTCGTTTACCTGCAGGAATTTGACCCTCAACCAAACTCTAATGACCTCTAATGACTGAGCCCCCGCCCCAGCATGACGCTGCCACCACCGTGTCTCTGGGAACGTTTTGTTCAGGATGACGTTCAGCGTTGCTTTGATAACAGATAAAGGTTTTATTTCCTGATTCCAAACTTCTTGATCTGATCACATTAAGCTCAGTTAATAATAAATAAAGTGAGGCACTGTGGGAACTAGAGCATTAATGGAACGTCAGCTTCTGATCCCAGTGGGCGGGGCTAAGCTTCAATGCTGGGAGGTCTCTGGTTCACATCTCAGCTGGAGTCTTTGTGCATGAAGTTGGCATGTTCCTTCTATTCAGACCAAAACATGCCTTTTAGATTAATTGGCCACTTCAAGTTGTCCTTTTGTGTGCCCCCCCCACCCCCACCCCTCCCACAGTGGGTCAGCCTGACCCCGCCCTCCGGCGTCTCCTTCAACTGACGGATTAATCACTTTACTAAAGATGCTGTTATAACAGTAAACTGTTTTTCTTGGGTAGTTTTTCTTGTTCACTTATTGGTGTTGACCAGTAGGTGGCGGTACCTCTGCTGGCCTGTTCATGCTACCATTTCAGTCTGGTTTGAGTCAAAGCTCCCCTACTGGGAACCAGTTAAACCATTGAAACGCCATCACAGATCGAAACAACAACTCCCATATTCCTTTTTTCTCTTCGCTGACGCAACTCTTTCTTCTTCTGCTCCCCAGATGATCTGGTCACGTCCAAATCCAGCCTGTTCTTCCTGATCTCTAATGAGGGCAACCAGAACCTCCACGTGACCCAGGCCACCCTCTGGCTCTACTTCAAGCTGCTGCCGTCCCCCGGCGAGGTGCGCGGGAAGAGGAAGGTGACGGTGAAGGTGTACTACCAGGAGCCGGGCCTGGGCAGCAGGTGGGACCTGGTGGAGAAGAGGGTGGAGCTGCGGCGCAGCGGCTGGCACACCTTCTCGCTCACGGACGCCGTCCGGTTGGTGTTTGAAAAGAGTGACAACCGGCGGCAGAACCTGGACATTCGCTGCGAAGGCTGCGAGGCGGAGGGCGTGGTGCCGGTCCTGATGAACCTCAACGACGAGTCCCACCGGCCCTTCCTGGTGGTGCGGGCCAGGCAGGCCGACAGCAAGCACCGCATCCGCAAGCGGGGGCTGGAGTGCGACGGCAGCAGCCAGCTGTGCTGCCGGCAGCAGTTCTACATAGACTTCCGGGTCATCGGCTGGAACGACTGGATCATCGCGCCGTCAGGATACTTTGGGAACTACTGTGAGGGGAACTGCCCGGCCTACATGGCGGGCGTCCCCGGCTCCGCCTCTTCCTTTCACACGGCCGTGGTGAACCAGTACCGCATGCGGGGGATGAGCCCCGGCTCCATGAACTCCTGCTGCATCCCCACCAAGCTCAGCACCATGTCCATGCTGTACTTCGACGACGAGTACAACATCGTGAAGCGCGACGTCCCCAACATGATCGTGGACGAGTGCGGCTGCGCTTGACTCTTTGCTTCCTGTCTATTTAACTCAAGAACTCGGCAGATTAACGACTTTTACAACGAAAAAGTGAATATAAAAACAAAATATTTATGAAGACCGGAAAACACAAACTCGCATGTATGTCTGCACAAAACCCTGTATATATATTTATGTTTGTTGCTCCACTTTCTGTCCGATCTTCCAAAATCTGCTCCGCTTGGCAAACAATCGACTCCAGCCGGTCCTCACTAGATATCTCCAAGATTGTGAGGACAGTGTTGGTACATCCAGCCTTGTTCACAGCAGTATATTTAAGTTGTATGAATCAAGGGAAACTTCTCCACAGGAAGAGTGGAGAGCCTTAAGTGAGTCCCATCCGTTCCTCTCTACATGGAACAAACACTGACGGTGCAAGTTCTGCCAACCTACAGCACTTCTGGCCTTAAGTTCTTCTGTTACGCCACAGAAACTGGACATCCGGTCCAACAGGACCACCAACTCTAACTCTAGATATCTGTCCACAAAATCCTCCTCCAGAGAGCAGGAGTCAGAGAGGAGACACCAGAGGTCTGAGGTAGAGTCCAACCGACGCTGGCGAGGAGATCCTGACAATCGAGAGGTTCCCGCGCACCTAAAAGTTGCCCGAACCTCTCAAGGTTAGATGAAATACGGCATTTCTTTCTCTGACATTAAGAATTTGAAGATGTAATCTTACTTCTCAACATTGGCATTGTCAACCTACCTGGTTATCTTGATATGTTGTCATCGTTGACCTGAACGTCTACGCTTTGGTGTTCGTCGGTCTTTTACTGACATGCCGCTGACTAAAAGTCAGAAGGTTCATTGTCTTGGAGTGGATGACTTTAAGGACTCTCCCATCAGTAAACACCTGTAGAAATTATATTTTCTTGCACTTAAAACATAAAACAAAGTTGTGGCCAAAATATTCACCTTTAATGTTCCAAACATCTCTGTCCAACTGGTAGATTCATGTCCTCCCGTTCAGCACTTATAGACATCTGGGGAACTTCCTGGTTCATTTTCTTTGCCAGCATCATTAGAAGTTGCCATATTCAGGACACCCCCCCCCCATGCACCACGTTTGAAGCACTTGCTGATTGATTTGCCTTTATGGAGCCCAGAGTAGCCCTTCATCACAGGCCACTGTCCCCTTTGAAAGTGCCGCATGAGCTATGCAAAATGTAGAAGGTACCCATATGATCAACGAGCTCAACTGAAACGGTGACAAACTTCCACCCTGTACTTGAAATGTGGGCGGAGGCGGGTCGGCTGCAGGCTGGAGGGTCTGGACTAAAACACAGGACATGTTTCTGAGGGGAATTCCCAGGCTGGAGGTGTCGTTGGTCACCTACAACCTGATGCTAGGTTCAATTTACATTTTAAGAAGTTTAATCAACGAATCAGCAACTAAAAGAACTTTAATGAAGAGAAACACATTTAAGCTCAATAAAAAGTCCCTTTCTGAGGGACAGAGTTACAATCATATTCCATAAGATCCATTTTTAACTGAGGCCAAGTCTAAGAAAGACAATCTTAATCAACAGGTTCCAATCTTGTCTAATTAGTTTAGCCAGTTTCCGAATTATAGATATACCTCTGCATCAGATTTATGTGAAAGAAAAGTCCAAAATTCAACCAATAAAGTTCTGCCTGTTGGTATCATTATGGCAACTTTAGTTTGGCCTCAAATATCAAAGAGTAAAACAAATCCTTGCCTAAGTTAAAACCCACCAGGATTTAATTCAAAGCAACGCCGTGTTTGGAGGAAATGACAATCAAACACAAAGCTAATCAAGAGAGGCACTAAGATAAAGCCCTGAGGTACTCCACTGGCTGTCCTATAACTTAGTAGGGTTCAAATTAACAAATTGTTTATTTTAGGGTAAAATTGTTGTCTGTAGCTAATTGGCTGGTTTTCCTCCTGGTCTATGGTGTCCAGAGGTGGGTACAAAAATATTACTTTTAGGAGTAATTTTAATGTGTCATATATCTTACTTTTACCTGAGTAATATTCTTGTTAAGTATTGTTACTCCTACTTGAGTATATTTTCTGACTACCCTGTTATCAGTGACAATGGCGCAACCAGGGGGTGGCCACGGCCACCACTGGCCACCCCACTGGCCACCCCACTGGCCACCCCACTGGCCACCCAAGTGGTCGCCCCACTGGTTGCCCCACTGGCCACCCCAGTGGTCACCCCACTGATCGCCCCACTGGCCACCCAAGTGGTCGCCCCACTGGCCGCCCCACTGGTTGCCCCACTGGTTGCCCCACTGGTTGCCCCACTGGCCGCCCCACTGGTTGCCCCACTGGTTGCCCCACTGGTTGCCCCACTGGCCGCCCCACTGGCCGCCCCACTGGTTGCCCCACTGGTTGCCCCACTGGTTGCCCCACTGGCCGCCCCACTGGCCGCCCCACTGGTTGCCCCACTGGTTGCCCCACTGGTTGCCCCACTGGCCGCCCCACTGGCCAAACAATTTCATTGGGTTAAAAAAAATTCCTCAGCTTGAATTTGTTCTTTTATATTTGAATTTTATTTCTAATCTTTATTAATTAGACTCTTTAAAACACCTGAACTTTGCACATAAAGTCTGTTTTTCTGCATCATTTCTAAACATTAAATCAGATGTTAGGATCCAACAAGTACTCAGTACTTAAGTAGCATTCTTTACCAAATACTTTTTATTTTACTTGAGTAGAAAAATGTCGAGGCTACGTTTACTAAAGTAGTTATTGGGTTTCCTACCCGCCATCGATTCCTGAAACATTTATCTATAATCTGCTTTAATCTGCTGTTTTATTTGATCAAACTGCTGGTATAAAACCATAACTCTCATGCAGAGTGAATTTATAACCATTTTAACGGCACAGATCTGACCCAGCTGCAGATAAAGTGTCACCGGCTAAATGAAAGATAAACCCGGGGGCTAACTTTGACCCAGATGTGACGCCTGTGGAGCGATTTTTAAAGCCGGCGTCCCGGCGGAGCGCCGTCCGCAGCACACTAACACACTTTAAGACACAGTTTGAGCGTCCTGTTATTTCCCGGGTCTGATCCACGAATACCTCAGCTGCACATCCTGCTTATTACCCGCCCTCCTCACGCCTCCTGGCCGCCCGCCAACCCCATCACCATCTCCATCCTCCCCTTCTAAGCCACTTGTTGTTAGAGTATTTGCACTGAGCAGTAGCATAGAGGAGAGAACAATGCATAGAAGCTGCCATGGGTTGAAATGGAAATAAAAAGCTATTTTTATAGGAGCAGAGTGAGTTGTGTTCAAAGTGGAACCAAAGAGGCCGCCGTGTGTGTGTGTGTGTGTGTGTGTGTGCTGTAAATGACGTCGTTAAAAGAGGCCTAACCACTGTTTCAGGGTAAACTATCAGTCCATAGACAGATCAACACTTTTCTATTTTTTACTTAGACATTAAATATGTCCTATTTTTTCATCAGAGTACTTAAATATTTGCTAGTTTGGTTCTTGTTAGCTGTTGTTTAGGTCGAAGCACCTGCCATCCCATCCCTGTGCAGTTCATGTAACATATGAAAACGCTTTCCACATATTTTCTTCTCTTATTGTTGGAAAATAAATTTCTTATTACTTGTAACGATGTGTTGTCATCTCTCATTAATACGCACAAATCAGATTAATGCAGGGAATAATGGTTCGACTGCATAAACCGTCCCCAGGAACAAGAAGAGGAACCAATGGTTTGGATTGATGTCATTTTACATTTTTCCACTCATGAAGGGAATCAGACAAATATGATGCATTAATGGAGACCTGCATAAAACGAAGCCTTTGCTCCTCAGATTTATCCATTTTTTATTGAAATTTACAAATAATATCAATAAACTGGATATAAAATAAGAATAACAGAGCAGCTAATGTAAACCTTTAATGCTTAAAGCACCGAAAAAGGAGCAAAAATAAAACCTATAACAATCATTTATTGGGGGAAATAAATAAATACCCTCCAAAAAGTCATTTTTTTCTTAAAATAAGTGCATTTATTCTTGGATTGAGGAGATAAAAGAGACATTCTGCCGGTAGAACAAGACAATTTACATTTAAAATAAGAAAAAAGCAAATTCATTGTCTTATTTCAAATGCATATTATCTAATTATATTATTTTAAGAGTAAAATAACACTCTTTCCATTGGCAAACAACCTCATTTTCTGCTCAAATTAAGGGTAAATACAGTTAATTTAAGATATTTTTACTTATTTCTAGATGGTTTTCAAGTGTGATGTGAGACTAACACATTTTTTTCCAGATATATTTAACCAAAAACTCCAAAATAATCAAGTAAAAGAGAGATAAGCTAATATAGAAAATAGAAAACCTCCTTCATTGTTAAACACGGTGCAGGATGTGTGATCCTGTGGGATGTTGATCTGACTTTATGGCTACAGGGGTCAAGTGCTTCATCTCAGGGTCGCGCTCGTTAGGACTGCAGGGAGGTGTCAGCAATTAGTACCTGAGGAGACCCCCCCCCAATAAAGGAACTATTATTAGAAAGAAGAGCAAACCTGTGAGACAATGTGAGCCTCTGACACCCGTCAGTCTCTAATTGCTCTTAACTCTAATCCTGGAAGTGCAGCCTGGGGGCAGAGGTGGAGGGAAAACCGACGCCTCCTAATCTGAGGAGACGAGGAGGAGAGAAGGAGACGAAACACTGATCAGGTTTCCCCTCGGGTGCTTTTCCTTCATGCACCTTCTGTCTGTGCACAGAGCTGCAGCTTCACCGGAGCAGCATCCAGGTTCTCAGGAGGAACCCAGATGCACGAGCTGGAGCTCCACGGCGGTGATGTCAGGTGACACGCCAGAGCTGTTTGGTCATGCTGCTCCACATGGCTGGTACACCACCAAACCCAGGAATGCTAATGAACAGAGCCGCGGGGCCTGGCTCTGCAGCACGGGTCGGCTCTGAGTAAACAGAGCTTCCACAGACCCGAGCGGGACTGAATGTGCCGATCCTGCTGATTTATGACCTGCGAGCGGCAGATATAATTTGTTTCAGGGCAGGGAGAGGCAGTTAATCATCGGGCCCGGCGTTTACAGTATCTAACGCCGTCCTACCTGATGCCTGGAGATGAGGAATTACAGAAGTTTTGGAGGCGACGTTCGGAGGATTCAAAACATTCATGGTGAGTTGGACGAGGTCCCACCGTTCCATGTTTGGTGCTGGAGCTGTTCCTGAAAATGAGCAGCTGGACGCAGACGGAGATCCAATCAACCCACAGAAGCAATAAAATATGAGCATTTATTCAGTGACTGGAAGTTTTTCTTTATGTTTGTTTCCTGTGGTGAAAACGATGAATATGAGAAGAAAGTTCTGCAAATAGAAGCTTTCGCCTACACTCACCGGCCAATTTTTATTAGGTACCCCATGCTAGTAACGGGTTGGACCCCCTTTTGCCTTCAGAACTGCCTCAATTCTTGGTGGCATAGATTCAACAAGGTGCTGGAAGCATTCCTCAGGGAGTTTGGTCCATATTGACATGATGGCATCACACAGTTGCCGCAGATTTGTCGGCTGCACATCCATGATGCGAATCTCCCGTTCCACCACATCCCAAAGATGCTCTATTGGATTGAGATCTGGTGACTGTGGAGGCCATTTGAGTACAGTGAACTCATTGTCATGTTCAAGAAACCAGTCTGAGATGATTCCAGCTTTATGACATGGCGCATTATCCTGCTGAAAGTAGCCATCAGAAGTTGGGTACATTGTGGTCATAAAGGGATGGACATGGTCAGCAACAATACTCAGGTAGGCTGTGGCGTTGCAACGATGCTCAATTGGTACCAAGGGGCCCAAAGAGTGCCAAGAAAATATTCCCCACACCATGACACCACCACCACCAGCCTGAACCGTTGATACAAGGCAGGATGGATCCATGCTTTCATGTTGTAGACGCCAAATTCTGACCCTACCATCCGAATGTCGCAGCAGAAATCGAGACTCATCAGACCAGGCAACGTTTTTCCAATCTTCTATTGTCCAATTTCCATGAGCTTGTGCAAATTGTAGCCTCAGTTTCCTGTTCTTAGCTGAAAGGAGTGGCACCCGGTGTGGTCTTCTGCTGCTGTAGCCCATCTGCCTCAAAGTTCCACGTACTGTGCGTTCAGAGATGCTCTTCTGCCCACCTTGGTTGTAACGGGTGGTTATTTGAGTCACTGTTGCCCTTCTATCAGCTCCAACCAGTCTGGCCATTCTCCTCTGACCTCTGGCATCAACAAGGCATTTCCGCCCACAGAACTGCCGCTCACTGGATGTTTTTTCTTTTTCGGACCATTCTCTGTAAACCCTAGAGATGGTTGTGCGTGAAAATCCCAGTAGATCAGCAGTTTCTGAAATACTCAGACCAGCCCTTCTGGCACCAACAATCATGCCACGTTCAAAGTCACTCAAATCACCTTTCTTCCCCATACTGATGCTCGCTTTGAACTGCAGGAGATTGTCTTGACTATGTCTACATGCCTAAATGCACTGAGCTGCCGCCATGTGATTGGCTGCTTGGAAAATTAAGTGTTAACGAGCAGCTGGACAGGTGTACCTAATAAAGTGGCCGGTGAGTGTATATTCAGAGACGTTCAGTAGTTTCAGACCCAGAGGAGGTGAGTTTTTTACCTGTTAGCTTGGATTTTCCATAGAAAGTACACATCAGCCTCTGCTATTAACTAAGTGAAAGTTGTCATTGCTCATCTGTTTAGCTGCGTCTTTCCTTTCTACAGAAAGTTCTCCTCCTCAGCATTAGACTGGGATTTATTCTGACTCTGTAGAAGGTGCCACTAGCTCAGTGTTTATGACTTTTACCTGAATGGAAACATTTCCTCTCCTACTGTGCCTCTAACTGAAAGTGCCCCCCGCTCAGCGCTGGTGTCTCTTCTCTCTTCTAACCCAGATGGATCTGATCTGATAGAAGGGATCAGTTCCACGCCAGCTCAGAGTTATGGATGCCGCTTGCTGCCTCCTCTGATAGATGAGGTTTTACTGTTTGGACCAAACAGGACTCTGCATACGCGGATATGAATAGACCCATTTGTCTAGCCAGGTACCTGCAGGCGACATTTGTTGTGAATCGGCCCTTTCAGCTTTGTAGGGCAGTTGGAACAAATGATCCGAGGCCTGAGCTTATTTTTGGGAAACCTTAGGGAGGAACGCAGCAGCGCAGTTTCATTAGCGACGGCATGAATGCTGCGTCTGAAACCCGAATCCTCTCCGGTTCCAGCAGGATATCAGGAACGTCGCTCCGGTTCCCATCTATGCTAAAGTCGTCAGGTTCAAAGTGAATCTTGGCATTTTCAGGCCACAGACGGACACATGAGACCGAAAATGACTTTTCTTCCTGGAAGCATCGTCTCAGACGGGGAAATGTGAAGGAAAAACGTTTGTAGATCATTTTTCACATTCTACCTGACTGAGCTCTATAACTGACGTTTGTTCACAGCTACGGGTGGAGGAATGCGCCACAGGACAACAGAGATAACATCCCATAATAGAGCGGCGTTCACCCTAACGAGCAGCTCTCAGCTGTCCTGCTTAATTCAGACATCTTGCCTCAGGTGGAAACATTTCTATCGCTGATTATTCCAGAGAAAACATTCGATAGAAACACGTTTCAACTCGTCTCTTCATTTGACTTGAATATTTATGGAGAAAAGTTCAGTAGAACAACACAAAACTAGATCATGATTGTGGAAACAGAGGCAGGGGAATGCGTGGATAAGCCTCATCATGTCAATGTCTTTGCTGCAGATCAGAACCTCAGAAACACCTGAACCATGTTCCACTAACAGAGGCACTTGCGCTCTCAATCACAGGGCAGGTTTACTAGTGGGTTCATAGAACTTCTAAAAAGTAGAATGCCAGGAGGCAGATCTTTTTTAGTTGTGCATAGAGCTCCTCTCCTGTGTGGAACCAACTACCAGTTTTAAGTCCGTGGGAGCGGAGACACCCTGTCTACTTTTTAAGGCTAGGCTTAAAACTTTCCTTTTTGATAAAGCTTCTAGTTAGAGTGGCTCAGGTTATCTGATCTATCTCTATAGTTCTGCTGCTATAGGCTTGGACTGCTGGAGGACATAGGGACCCCTTTTTCCTTTTTCTATGTCTGCTTCTGTCTCCTTGAACCCCTAGTGGGCCACTCAGCAGATGGCGCTCACACTGAGCCTGTGGTTCTGCTTGGAAGTTTCTCCCTGTTTCAAAGGGGTTTTCACTCTCCACTGTGCTCTGGCAAAGCATGCTTAGTGTGAGGGATTGCTGAAGGAGTCAATGAGTCGATGCAATCAGCTGGTTTTACCCATAGAAAAGTTTAACTTTGAATCAATCTGACTGGATGATCTGGATGATCTGGATCTATAAAGAGTGACCTGAGGAGATGACATGATGTGAATTGGAGCTATAGAAATAAACTGAATAGAATATTCATTGAAACTGACTTTGACTCGGCCATTCTAGTCTTTTATTCATTGTTGTTCTTCAGGATGGTTTCCCTGCTGAGACTCTCAGGTTTTATAAACCTCTAGATTTTTTTAATCACCTCTTACCAGCTTCACCTTTTTCCACAGCATGATGCCGCCTCCACCGTGTCTCTCCAGGGAGAAGGTGAGTTCAGGGTCCTGTTCTCTTGTTTTGCAGTTTTACATGTGGGTTTGAATTGGTTAGATTGGGTTCTACAGAACCAGAATATTTTGTTTTTCTTCCCACGGTCGCCATCCAGGCGGGATCTGAGGGTGTTTACCCGACGCACAGATTCTCCCAGCAGAAACCCAAACACGGCGGCGTAGCTGTGAGGGTGTCAGGTAGGCGGAGGCCATGTTTTGGTGGTTAACCTCCAGCAGATCAGAACCAGCTGCAGGGATTAGGAGGATGAGGCAGGGAGGCGTCTGCAGGGCGTCGCCGCTCCTCGCTCTCCTGAGTTTGCAGAGGAATGCCCGGAATGTTCCACAGCACTTATCCTAATATGCACGTTGCTGCTGCAGGTCGGCGCTGCGGGCCTCGCCGTCCTCATCGGCTGCCGGCGGCGAAATGGCAGCAGGGTCTGGAGGGACGCGGCGGGCCGGCAGATCCAGGAGGGAAGGAAGGTTCTGGAAAACGCTCTGAAATGAAGCGGTTTTATGAGGCTCATGCTTCATAAAACCAGACAAGTCTGAACCTTTCTGATGTTCTGGATGAGAGTCTGCAGAGACAGAAGGAAAACCTGCATTATTGGCTTCATGGGATTTATTTCCATCTGACTTTTATGGTTTTATTATTCAGGAAATCTCATAGAGAAATAATAAACAGTAAAATTAAACAATAAAAACTTTTATTATTGTTTTCTCACGGAACAAACTTGATCAACAATAAATATTCAAATTTAAATGATTATGAATTTTTTTCCTATTGAATTTGGAAAAAATCATCTGGACTCTATTGAAGGGAATTAATACGACTTTATATGGAAAGAAACAGAAATAAAAATGATAAACTGACGGAAGTCTGCTGGGTTTATGTCAGTATTTCGTTTATAAAAATAGTGAATTCATTTTCTTAAATTAAAACAGATTGTGTGATTTGACCAAACAAAACAAACTTATAAAAAAAAATAGATAAATAAATAAACAAGTTGGACTGAACTGGATAATTAGGTTTGTTTCTGAGTCAGAGTGAACTGGTTGGAAACCAGAGCGTAGAATAAACTGGATGGTTCTGGTTGATTAAGCTGCTGAAATGGATCAGATGAGGAGGGAATCCTGTCTGATAGAAACTAGATATCTGTGTCTGATCTTCCTAAAGTTCTCCATTCGCTGGAAGAAGATCCATCCCTGAAGAATCCGTCCGGGCTTCCTGGATCATTCCACCTGCTGTCAGCACCGGCGACCTGCATCAAGGACCTGCTACCTAACGAACCGGCTAAGTTTGGAAGGTGAGTCACATGGGGAATGTTTCAGAGGAAGCCTCTGCCACAACAGCAGCTCCTCCCAGATTAGTCAAAACCACCAGAAGGATCCCAGACGACGTTTCCCAACAGCCAGAGTCCCAAACATCAGGCTTAAGGCAGGGATGCAGCGGGATTAGGCCACAGATTCCGGAAAAAGCTCTGAAACCAGCTTCCAGCACCGGCAGCCAATCAGATTCAAGATGACTACCTGGACTCTGCTGCATCACTTCCTGTTTACTGGCTCTCCTGCTACAGCTTCTGAGGTCAGAACCATCAATAACAGCCACAGGTATGAGGAGGAGGAGGAGGAGGAGGAGCAGGCAGGAGGAGGGAGGCGGGGGAATCCCGGTGATTCAGGGCTGGATAAATAAATCACATCATCGGCAAAAAATGGAGCTGGAGCGACGTTCATCAGGCTGGTTTCAGGACGACCAGAACCAGCAGGACGAGGACAGCGTCTGTCCTCGTCCTCCAACCAGTTAGTAAATGATCCAAACTGGACTGGCTGTTTTTTGTCAAATACAGTGGACAATAATATGGTTTCCCTTTTTAATTCTGTCCAAGTTCTGCGTTCCGTTAACTGGCCTCGCCCTCCTGGCCCTCCTCGCCCTCCTCCTCAGTACCAGGGTACCCCTACCCACCCCGTTCACCTCCATCGGGTCTGACATCACCAGTTAATCACCCTGGATCCCTTCGTCCTGCAGGATCCACCTAAACGCAGTGCTGAGGCATCTTCTCCTGGTAGGTCGGAAGACCTGCCCAAGATGGCGGCCAACGTGAGCCCTGTCTGTTGCTTTGACTGAGGATCTGGGTTCCTGTTTCTCTCCTAATAAAAAACGACTCTATAGGAATCCAACAGAAAACAGAAACTATTTCATGAGTGGATTTAAGGACAATGAGGTTAAATTGGAAAAACTGAGCAAAAAACGAGATTCTGCAACAGGTGAGAATCTTAGAGATGTTCCAGGCTGAGCATCTTCGGTGGCGTAACTCAGCAGATAGTCTGGGTTCGCATCCGGATCCTCCCGCCATGGATATCCAGCAGCTGCAGCCTCCTGCAAGAACGACATCCGCCTGCTACTAGCCTTAACAACCCTAACAACCCTAACCCTATAGCTTTAAAGTGAGCAAGCTGCCATTTTTTTTTTGGCTGATTAATTCCGGTGCTGATCCCGTTTTCTAGGTCAGGGTGGGGCGCAGCATCAGAGCACCAGGAAGCCGGTTTGGTTCAGTTTGGGAAACGCAGCGTTCATCCAGTCGCTCAGGTCTTCACACCTGTTTGTTCCTGCATTCATCCCTCCGTCTCCATTCTTCTGGGGGGTTTTTGTTCGCTGTTGTGCCTCAGAAAGTAGGACAGAGCAAGTAGCAAACAGGCACAAAGGGGCGCAGCAGTTTGCTTTTCTTGTTAAATCCTAATTAGGGATTGTTTTCCCTCCAAATGCTTGAATAACTGAGCAGATTTTAACAGGGAGAAAGCGGACATGTTATTCCCATCGGGCCACATGTCTCTTCAGGCGGCAGCAGCCAGGCCTTGGCAGATGTTGAGCAGCGGCTGCAGGTCGGGTCTTGTCTCTGGGCTAAGCCCTTCTGAATAAAGCCCGGTCGCTTTGTTGCAGGAGGAGCTTTTTTTCCTTCTTTTTCCGTCTCTTCTAGGCGCTGGATCACTTTTTCTCATTAGTGCTGCAGATCCCTCAGGGTGCAGCGGTACACATGTGCTGGGAGCTGATTGAGTCCCTGATTGCGTTCGACGTTAAGCCTGCCGCAGCCCGTGTGTCAGACCCGGTCTGATGAATTGGCGCCGCAGGAAGGGGAGGCGGGGGGAGGGGGGTTGTCTCCTGAAGAGGCCTTCAGCTGCAGGACTGAGGGAATCCAGCAGCTGATGGTAGAAGCTCCTCATCAAGGCTGAGTGGACAAATCAGCCGACGCTCCATCCGTTACGCTTCCTCTGACTTTTTCTACTCTGGGGAAAGTTTCTCCTGAACAAAAAGGAATACTGGGTAAACTGGTCCCAGTTAGCAAGGTCCGGTCCAAATGGAGCCAGCTGTTCTAAGCGGGTCATTCATCACAAAAGGTGATTTAAAGAGGTCGCCTGGTTGCTGAGGGTCCAATCTGGAGTCAGAACCGAGAACCAAAGGGTCCAACTGGTTCTTAGAACCAGGATGGGCGGCTATCAATGAGCCGCTGCCCCTCTGAGGGTCGGAGGTCATCTCCAACCATCTCAGGTCCATCAGTGGACAGCAGCCGGAAGCTCAGCTTATAATAAACCTGACAGCTCCACAGGCCTCAGTCAGAAGGTTAAAGGTCAAGTAGAAAGGAGTGAGTCTAGAGCAGTTTTATGGTGTGTGATGGTAGATTATCCTTTCTTTCACAACAGAAAAAAGGAAAAAAAGGTCAAATAGAAAACACCTCGAACCAGTCTGGGTGTATTTAGAGGACTTTGTGAAAAAAGCCTAATTTTTCTGAGCGTTTCATGAAGTTTCATCTTAATGAAGATCAAAATGTCTGGAAAAGTCTGTCTGCACGGTGGTGGAGGGTGATGGTCTGGGCTCCCGGTAGTCCTGGACCATGGTCTCCTCTGTAAACCAAAGCATCCTGGTTCTCTAGTTGGGCCCAAACACAGCAGGCGCTCTAAAACGGAACGGCCTAGTCAAAGTAGGCGGAACGGCTGTGAGGCTCCAGAAAGCAGGAACTTTGGAAAGAAGAGAAGCTGAATTTTTCCGCATCATTTAGGGACCATCAGTGGTTCTGGAAGCTCCTGATGGGGTTCAATTACTTTAATACTCCTAGTTTTATAAATGAGTGTCTCCTGTTTTTCCCTAACGTTCAACCAGAGCCCCATAAAGCTCCATTTGATTCCATCCTGATGTGTGAAGGTTGACGACTAACTGAATACCAAAATAAGAGCACAGATCGGATGTTCAAGGACGCAGAAACTCATGGCTAGCAGAGATAACATCCTGGCCGACCTGCAGAACCGTGTCCTTGCAGAGCTCAAGGCGAAGCCTCCTCTGGGCTCCCAGCGCCTGTTTGCTTCTCATCAGTCCTCCTCCTGTCAACCTGTCAGAGGTGGGAAACATAACTCCGCTGCAGGTTCACGCACACGCCGCCTTCTTGCATTTCTGCTCGCCCCTTTCGCTCGTTACGGCCGGACGGAGCAGGTTTATCACCGAAGCTGCTTTGGATCAGGGCGTGTTGCTTTATGAAGCCATCTCACCTACATCAGGGGTCATCAGCAAACCGTCCCGCTGGAGGTCAAGGCCTCCCAGTCGGTTAATCTCCTGGTATGAGTTACTTCATCGGTTAAGAAGCTGGTTGGCCCAAGAATGCGCAGCTCGTATAATTAAGAGGCTTAGCTGAATTTGTGCAGGAGTAAAAAAGCCTCATTATCGTCTTAACCGGGGATTTGGAGCTGAATCATTTCCTTATAACCGCTCACTTAGAAGATTATTAGCTAAAAGGCAGTGAGGCAGCGCGGTCGAAGTCTCAGCTCGCCTCGCGGCTCCAAACAGCCGTTGAAAGATTATTGAATGCGGTTGTTTTCCCAAAAAGTCGTAACGATGAGACGTGCAGAACCCATCAGGTTTGGTTCAACTGAACATGGCAGACTTGGATGTGTTTAGTTTATACTGGGGGCGGCTCAGCCGGTTTTACCGGTTTGGAGCAGGTTAGAAGTCATTACATGAGTTTTAAACATCGAGGAGATTTAAATATTTACAGCCGGGAGGGAAAATCAGAGACGCCCATCAAACATTGGCTTAATGCCTCCAGAAAGTTCCCTTATCCATGTCTCTGTGTCTGTCTACCTCAGTTTAAACTAGTCAACATGTATTCAAAGAGACGTACCCATCTAAGGAAATTTGGCTTTTTAAGTCTGCCCACAGTATCTCTACTAGATCTAGATCTGCTCTTTGACTAGGCCACTGACTCTGGCTGCGTCCAAACGTTCCCCCTAAATCCCTCCATCACTGCATAGAGCGGAGACTATGGGCTGTGTTCCAATTCATCTGCTGCGTCCTTCAAGGACGCGGTCTACCTGGACTGGATCCTTCCAAGGACACGGCCTACCTGGACTGGATCCTTCCAGGGACACGGCCTACCTGGACTGGACTCGGATCGCCTTCCCAAGGACACGACGCTACCTGGACTTTGGATCCTTCCAAAGGACGCGGAAACTACTGGACTGGATCCTTCCAAGGACACGGCCTACCTGGACTGGATCCTTCCAAGGACACGGCCTACCTGGACTGGATCCTTCCAAGGACACGGCCTACCTGGACTGGATCCTTCCAAGGACACGGCCTACCTGGACTGGGTCCCTTCCAAGACATCCTACCACTGGATCCTTCCAAGGACACGGCCTACCTGGACTGGATCCTTCCAAGGACATGGCCTACCTAGAACACTGGATCCTCTCAAATACCTGGCCACCTAAACTGGATCCTTTCCAAGGACCACGGCCTACCTGGACTGAGATCCTCCAAGGACACGGTCTACCTGGACTTGCATCCTCCAAGGACACGGCCTACCTGGACTTGATCCTCCAAGGACACGGCCTACACTGGACTGGATCCTTCAAGGACACGCCTACCTGGACTTCAGATCCTCCAAGACATGGCCTACCTGGACTGGATCCTTCCAAGGACACGCCCCTACCTGGACTGGATCCTCCAAGGACATGGCACACTACCTGGACTTCAGATCCTTCCAAGGACACCGGTCCTACCTGGACTTGATCCTCCAAGGACCACGGCCTACATGGACATGATCCTCCAAGGACATGGCCTACCTGGACTGGATCCTTCCAAGGACACGGCCTACCTGGACTGGATCCATCCAAGGACAGCTCGTCTACTGACCATGGACAATCACTGTTTTTAATGTGCATTGTTAGAAACTTCGAGTCCACTACTTTTCATCCATCAGACGTTAGGACACTCGTCTAAAATGGCATTTCCACTATATACAGTAGCAGCGATTAAAAATGCCCCTTCCCAGTCAAAAGCGAGCCAATAGACTTCTCCTGGGTGTGCAATTCCTTTTTACTCACTGACTCCCTACCCTTTTACTGAATTACAGGGGTCTGGATCCTGGCGGAAACTCTCTTTAGATCTTAATGTCCACAAATCATGACAGAAAAAAGAATATTTTTAGTACAAAGATTGATGTTTTAAAAGGGAGGTGAAGGACCATTAAAGGGGCCAGCCAAGGACCAGCCAAGATCATGAAATCTATATTCATATGTTGCAGCTAATATATACAACGGTTGGCAGAATCCTTTCCTTTCCCATTGAGTTGCATCCCAGTGTTCACGCGAGGGGATGGGCGTCTGTGTCCAGCAGGCATTAAAGCTAACAGAACTGGCAGCCAGCAGCGTTGGCAGGGCAAGGGAGCTCAAACATATGCGGCTGGGAAGCGCTTCTACACCAAACCAAGCTTCTGCGCCCTGGCGTCCTCTTCCCACATCATCGTCCCGGCTTTCCTCACTCTAAATAAAAATGGATGGCGGAGGAGACTCATCCACGACCTCCGACACACTAAACTCTCCCTCCTCTTGCATGTTTCCATCTGTCCATAGCGTTCCTTGACTTGGCGTCGTTTCTAAGTCACCAATTTAGTGCCTGCGCGACCGATTTTAATGGAATTTCCCCATGGGGAACCTGCTAGCGCTAAGTTGCTAACTTCGGAGTTAGCAAAGATGCTTTCCACAAGCCGCCACTACAAGAACTTTTAAACCTTCCGAACACAACTAAATCCCGCTTATGATAACCACGAGCCAATCACACTCACTTTATTCACTACTGTGTAAGAAGTCAGGACACCACTCTGGAGAATTGATTGAACTACAGATTGGAACAGCGGCTTCCCCTCTGAGTTTAAAGGTTTGGTTTACTCTCTTAACATAGATAGCATGCTTCCTTCCTCTCAAACCCACCTGTCTTCTTTGTCAAAAAATGTGAACATTTCTGGTCCTCAAAAGACGCTGCTGTTGTCCATCAGGTGTAGATGTAGAGCAGAGTCTTGTCCCGAGGCGATCTTTCTTCTGTGCTGTGCCATGCATCTGTTGAGAGGTTGTTTGGTTTCCTCCAGATATAAAGATCAGATGCATTGAGCACTCCGTTTAAATTTGCATGTTTTCCAAGCAAAAACAAGTGCAAAACCTTGTTTTTGTTTGGAAAACTCTACTCTTTCCTGGAACTCAACCTTATTTCTGACATTTTAAATGGACAAAGCTTCCTGGATGGGAAGAGAAACGTCTTCAAACTTCAAAACAAAGTCCACTGGATTGTTTATTAACTTTTTGGAATGACTGAAAAAGCCTGGATGACTGAGAATCTTTACCCAGCGTTTCTATAAAATGCAGTTCACATGATGTGATCAATCCAATAAAGGAAGAATATACAGCTAAAAACGTGGAGTCACTTAGTGCGGATAAACAGTGTTTATATAACATGACTGACGTCATTAGAAAGAAGACGGGGCCGAACGGTGAGCCCTGGGGTATACCTTTGAAGACATGACAGGCTGCGTGTGTTTTCCTTTAAGAAACAAGCTAAAATCTTTAGATGGTAACAATTTAAACCAAACCTTAAGTCCGTTATAAAAGCTGACATACTACAGGAAAGTTTAGGGACATTGTCTCATCAAGTTCAGCTGGTTTGTTTTCTTATTTTCCAGAAAACATAGAGAATAAAATGTAGACGTTTTTAAATGCTGTGTTTTGTTTTATACGAAGCTCCTCACCCAAAGCACTGTGTCTCCATCCAGTTTAGTGTAATGCCAGGAGTCCGCATGGAAATATTTACACAACGCTCCATCGCCAGCACCACACCGAGCCAGAAACCAGCAGGCTAATTGGTGACGCCTTGTTTCTGGGCATTTTTTAATTACTAACTGACCTGGTAATAGCACGTGCTAACATTAGTGCAAATAAAGAGCGCCTCACACACACACAGGGTCACAGTTTTCTCCAGGAGGGATGGCAACGTTTCAAGACGGCAGCTATTAAAGGTCCAAGTCTGCGCTGAATGAATGACATCACTCACAGCTTGTGTTCATACAAATCCCACCCGGACCACGAGATCTCATTGGAGGCAACTTGAACAAATACTGGCAAAGCACGGCGGGCCTTTAACTCCTTCTCCGCACACACACACACACACACGGCGAGTGTTTTCAGGGGAAAGCGTTTAGCCGCAATCACCATCAGGGGCCGATACACGGCCGTAATTTATGGTAATATATGGTCAGGGTGTATATTTACTTTAAAGGCAGCCTGATAAGGATCATGTGGCATGTTTCTGCTGAGCGTTGGGAACACAATTGGGAGATTTGTTGCGGGGGCTCTGGAGGCCCCCGGTGGCCCCCCGTGGGGCCTGAACAGAGCGGCTGTGCTCTGAACACTGAGGCAGTGTCTCTGCCTCAGGCTCTGTCCATCACTCAAAGACCGTTGATCAGAGTCCCCCCCCACCCCAACCGGGGTGGATGAATGGGAGGCAAATAGAGGCTATTGCTCCTCTAACAAGATGCAGCAACGAGAAAACCGAGATGGATTCAGAGTCCAGGATGGGGAGCAGGAACACCCAGAAGACCAGTTCTATCCTGCAGATATTTAACTCCTTAAGCCCAGAAGGTCTTAGGAGCAAATTCCACCTTAAATTACATCTGTGAATTAAAGCAACTAAAGCTCCCAAACTACACATTGGAAATACAGTTGTTTGTATTTGTGTGACAGAAAGGCATTGAGGAATATTTTTCAGGTGGAACCACTATTTTAAATGTCACCATGTTTGATTTATAGGTGATTAAACAAAGAAAAAATGTAAAATATTTTGCCTTGCTACATTTTGTTTTTCCATAATAAACACCATGAAACCCCATTTGAAACTCTGGATGAACCCCGAGACTTTATAGATCCCACATCTGGACTATAAGTCCAAGCAAAATGGGAGTGGAAGAATAGAGATGGAATGAAGCAAGAATGATGAAAAAGGGGTCCCTATGTCCTCCACGGCAGTCACAAGCCTATAGCAGCTTAGACTATAGAGATAGATCAGGATAAGCTGAAATGCGAGCCACTCTAACTAGAAGCTTTTATCAAATAGATCCCACATCTTGACTACTTACACAAGCTAATTTGGACTGGAAAGAAGTTGAAATATGTTTACTGTTTCGCACAAATAGAAATAGAGGACAGTTTCCAAGGCGGGCCTGGGATTCCAGCACAGTGGCCTGGAAAAAGATGCCAAATTAGTGCAATAAATGCATTTTTCTCTTCATGAGAGGGAATCTGGTCAGATAAATATTCTGATTTCCATTATTGGAGACCTTCTGCATGAGGCAAAGCCTTTGATCCTTAGCTTTAGCCGTTGATTCATTGAAAATGACCAATAAAATCAGCAAACTGGATAGAAAATAAGAATAACAGAGCAGCTTATGTAACACATGCTGGTTACATCACCTGTGGTCGGACAATGACCTCCTGACCCCTCCTTGGGAAGGTCTGAGCCTCTAGTTTCCAATGATGGCGGCCATTAGGGGGCGGGGCTTAAATTGAATACCTGCTGTTGCATTATTCCCGAAGAGTCACACATGTCAGGTTGGATTTTAAAGCACATTTTACTTATTTACTTACTTATTTTAGCTTTAAAACAAAAAAAGTATTTGTGAAAAAAATTATTTTTAAACATGTTATATAAATTTTAAAGCCCCATTTGAAAAATGTGTGGATGAAACATGAATTCTTCGGACTCAGGGGTACGAACTGTCCGACAGCCGAGAACCACGACAGAAGAGAAGATCTGGGACCACCAGACTGCTCAGTTTGGCTAAGTCCACACAGCAGCCTGAAAATTACGATTTTTTTGCCCAGCTGAATCAGATCTTCTCCGTCTGAACAACTCAGATCCGATTTTTTTCCGATGCGACCCCGGCCACTCAGCTATGTGGTCCTGAATCCCAGACGAATCGGATCTTTTCAAATGCGACCTGCGTCTAAACGGCCAGGTCGCATTCATCCGACCTGAGCAGCATTACTTCACACAGGAGATCACATACGATTCAAATATATTGCATATATAAATGTGAACGGCAATGCAAAAAAATCGGATTTCACAAAAAAATCGGGAAAAAAAGGAATGCGACCTGTGTCTGAGCGGCCATGTCACATTCATCCGAACTGTATGCCATAAATACCCGACAAAGGTCACTATTCTGTGTCATGCTACGCAGAAGTGGCAAGAAAACAAACAAACATGGCGGACGATGATGCGGAGAGCAGGATTTATGTTCAACCATCTTGAAAAAATAGAGTTTTTAACGTTAGGAAAGATGGCTAGAAGCTACCATCCATGTTTACTTCTGTAAACACAGAGCATGGTGGCTTGTGACATCATTGCGTCCTCTACTGCATGTGGGACCGCGTGAATTGTTTGAATGCTGTTCACACACAGGAGATCAATTACAAGTCACATATATTTGGAAATGTGTGTCGGCAAAAGCAAAAAAATGGATTTCACAAAAAAGGGAAAAAAATTAATGCAACCTTACGTGTCTGAGCGGCCAGTTAGCATTCATCCGATCTGTACTCCATTAATACCCGACAAGGTCACTATTCTATGTCATCCTACGCAGAAGCGGCAAAAGAAAAACAATAACCATGGCGGGCGATGATGCGAGGAGAGCAGGATTTATGTTTAACCATCTTTAAAAGATTGAGTTTTTAAGATTGGGAAAAAAATCCCTCTTGACTTCCGCAAAACACAGAGAGCACGGCTAGCTTGTGATGTCATTGGGTCCTCTACTGCGCATGCGCAGGACACTTAGGTTGTATGAATGCAGTTCACACAGGAGATCTAATACAATTCGCATATATTGCATATATAAATGTGAATGGCAACGTAAAACCCAAACTGTATGCAAAAATACCCGACAAAGATCACTATTCCGTGTCATCCTACGCAGAAGCGGCAAGAAAAACAACCATGGCGGACGATGATTCGAAGAGCATAATTTTTCCAAACATGTTGAAAAGATTGAGTTTTTAAGATTGGGAAAAAAAATTCTCTTGACTTCCGCAAACAGGTTCGCTAGCTTGTGACGTCATCGCGTCCTTTACTGCGCATGCGGGACACTTAGGTTGTATTAATGCAGTTCACACAGGAGATCACATACAATTCGCATTTATTCAGAAATGTGAACAGAAACACCAAAAAAAAAATCAGATTTCACAAAAAAAATTGGAATTGTGTTTTAAGGCGTGCAGTGGGAAGGTAATCGTTTAATGTTTTTATCTCTTTAGAGTCAGGACACACGTGTCTCTTCATAATAAACACTAATCTAGGTTATGTTCTTAAAATATGTCTAAGTTTTAAATTTTCACTGGAAGAGACGAAATCTAACGACTTAAATACCTTTTAAAACCTCTAAAGATGATTTCCTGAAGATATTTAGTCTGAGTAGCCTTCAGAACCAACATAGCTGCATTAAATCCAACCTGAAATCCTCTCTATAAACAAAGATCTATAAACTAAAGTCTAATTTAATGTCCCTCTACTTATGACCAACCGTATTTGCTTTATTATAGTCATAAAGTCCTTAATCTGTCCAGGCAGTGTTTTCTTTAGAAAGCCGTTTATCTTATCTTAAATAGCCGGCCTGTCTCTCCACATGCCGCGGGAGAAAAAGAAGACAAGCCAAGAACTTCCTAAACCCAAAGCGGGGGGAGAATAAATCACCATCAGAGGTGACTCTCCCAATCACGTCGCAGGAGCGGCCCTCGTTCCTGCAGCCTTCTAATCAAGCCTGAGAGGCAGGACAGAAAGCAGCTGCAGCTGCTATGAAAGGCAGCGTTTCATGAGAAAACAGGTGAGACGGCTCTGAGCTGCCTTTGATGATTACCAGGAACTAAACAAATATACGGACCTTCAGCGGCACGAAGGAACTGCCACCAGGTCTGCAGCGGTGCGTCAGCAGCAGCATTCCCTCCTGATGACTGACTTCCATGTTGTTCTGCTTCGCATGCACAGTAGTTGACATGTTTCATGAAACGGGATCGTTCCTGTATCTCAGAGTAACAAGAACAAGATGTTCTCTGGGGTGAGAGCCAGCGGAAAGGCAGAGACATGAAGGAAGGGGAGCGGGTGGTGAGGGCACAGATTGAGTTGGAAAGGCAAGGGGGAGAATCGCAATGGCAGTGGGCCGGGTTCCTGCTGCACACAGCAGCGTTTAGAGCCAATCTGTGCCGGGAATACCAAGCGGCCGGTTCCCCGGGTGGCCGACAATAGGCCCATGGGCGTGATGCGGCAGCTTAATTTGCTCTGAGCCAGAGGCGAGAGGCGAGCGCTGCCCGTCGCTCTCACTGCTCAGCAACCGGGACCTGGAAACACAAAACAGACCCAGAGAAAGGC
>JAGKQL010000067.1:3665497-3698222 GCA_018398635.1 Cyprinodon brontotheroides | reverse complement strand
TAAAGAAAATCTCTGAAGGTTATCTGGGATGAAATATTTAAACTAATCTATAAAACTATTGTTGATGTGCAAAGTGGTTATTTTCAAATTATAATCATATATAATATTTTAACCACTGAAAAAATATTAAAACTATTGATGAGTCGGATAAATGCATCTTCTGTTGGATTAAATAAGGATTGGTCAGTTTTCTAAGGAGAGGTCATCCACATCACGATTTAGTTAATTTAATCATTGCACTCCGTAAAAGGTTCATTTCTAAAGGCAAAAATAGATTATCAGTTTTACTTTCTTTAAAACATCAATTTAGCACTTTTTAACTGTAGAAGATTATACTGTCAAAAACTGATAATGAAGCCAGAAAACGTAAAAACTGATGGGAAGTTCTCAAATGTTTTTTCTGAAAATGAAATTTGGTGCTACCTCACTCATGGCGCCGCCGCTCTAGCCACACCCATTTCCATCTATCCAATTGGATATTATTGTCAAAATCTGTCCAAATACTTTCTTATTACAGTTAAGTTGTTCTTTATTAAATTATCTAAGCCATTAATTAATAAACAAATCATTCAGATTTACCCAAAGGTTTATGAAAAAACTAGAATCTGTTACAGTAACTCAACACGTTTCAGTTAGCAGATGTTTTACAGTCGTTGCGCTGTTGCTGCAGCGTTTGCCAGATTGTTGGTCTGGGGCACATCGCCAAGAACAACAATCTGGTATATGCTGCAGCAAAAACAGTAATCCTCCAGAAAAAATGCCACAAATTACTCCCACAAACCGTTAAAAGGTAGAGTTTCTCAAAAACGAAAGGAAGACTGATTGGCTGAGGCAGAACGGACCCAAGGTTCGAACCAAGGACCAGGCAGAAACCTCTGGAGGGGATTGGATGCTTCATGGGGAGCTTCTCCACAAGAAGATGGGATTCGTGTTCAGAGGTCTCATAGTGGGTCGGACTGAAGCGCTGATCGTAGCAGCGCAGGAACCGTAGAGGTCAGTGTCTACCGCAGCATGCCTTGTCTCCTTTAAACAGGCTAGCACGTTATAAATGTATGGAAGATGCTAAGCGCTAACCGCAAGTAGCAGACGTAGAGTGAATTATGGGGTCAAATTTATTTCAAAACATTCACCATTTTCTATGGTCACGCTCGAGGACGGCTGCGCTCTCAAGTTGGGCGGAGACAAACCTCTTCTGTAAGCCTCCTCCTGATTGGGCCTTGCAGACACGATCACACAGGAAGTAGCGTCAGGAAGCCTTTAGCTGACAGCTCGTCATCCATAAGTGAAGAAGACGGCTGGAGGCGGGACAGTGGTAGGAGGCTTCTCCAGCGTTTGTGATGCGTGGGGTAAAAGATGGTGGGCGTGATAGCACACTTGTTTGGCAAAAGAAAGATTGGATATAGGTCTATAATTGACCAAGTCATCTGGGTCAAGAGGCGGTTTCTTAAGTGTAACATGTGAGTATGTGTATTTTGCTCACAGGCGTTATGAAATAAACGTGATGCAGTAGTGAATGCAGAATTCAAATTCAAAGAACTAAAATAAGACATGTGCATGTTTGCCCCAGAATGTCGGCAGGCTGAGTGAAACCGTGGCAGAACTTTGCAGACATGAGAGGGAAGATAAGACGACTGACTTTGATTTCAGGAGACCTGCTCCCAAACTGTAACCAAAGAAAACAAAGTCAAATTCTGGATAATCTCAGCTTAATCCAAGTCAACACCTCCTCCAGCAATTTTCCAGGTGTTTGCCAGGTGGTTTCTATCACTGGCTAAAAACAGACCAGATGTGAGACTTGAAGGCTCAGCTTTCAGCTCCAGAATATTTATCATAACAAGTTCCTTTATGCTCTATTAATATTCAAAAACCTCGTTCCCATGACTTTGGACACTTGCTATTGTTGCGATCCACATAGTTAGCGGTTATGTTTACAGACAGAAGTGGTTTTATTTATTTCTAATGATTCATTTCATGATTTAAAAAAAATATAGTTATTCTGAATCAGATTAAAAACCCCATGAAGTTAACGAGGCAAAAGCAAAGTCAATAGAGCTACAGCCGCTGTGTTAGCACTGTTAGCTTTGTCTTTAGTGTTAGCCATGAATTAGAATTAGCCGTGAATACTAGTTATTGCTAAAACTAAACGTTGGCTACGCAAAAGTTAGCGATGCTATACTTGGTGGTAAAATGTTATAATATTAGCCATGATACAAAGAATCAAAAGCTAACAGTTAGCTTTAAAAGTCTGTGCTAGTGTTTTAAATGTTAGAATTAGCATGCTATTCATTCACATTTCTGTGTTTAATGTGCCTCTGGGTAATATAGAGGTGAGCAGGTATCAACAAATGTTCCAGTTTCTGTCAGAGATGGACCAGCAAAAGACCAGCCAAGAGCCAGCCAAGGACCAGCCAAGGACAAGCCAATGACCAGTCAAGGACCAGCAAAGGACCAGCCAAGGACCAGCCAAGGACAAGCCAATGACCCGTCATGAACCAGCAAAGGACCAGCCAAGGACAAGCCAAAGACCAGCCTAGGACCAGCAAAGGAAGAGCCAAGGACCAGCAAAAGACCAGCAAAGGACCAGCCAAGGACCAGCCAAGGACAAGCCAATGACCAGTCAAGGACCAGCAAAGGACCAGCCAAGGACCAGCCAAGGACAAGCCAATGACCCGTCATGAACCAGCAAAGGACCAGCCAAGGACAAGCCAAAGACCAGCCTAGGACCAGCAAAGGAAGAGCCAAGGACCAGCAAAAGACCAGTCAAGGACCAGCCAAGGAGTAACCAAGACCAGCAAAAGACCAGTCAAGAGCCAGCCAAGGACCAGCCAAAGACCAGTCAAGGACCAGCAAAGGACCAGCCAAGGACCAGTCAAGGACAAGCCAATGACCAGTCAAGGACCAGCAAAGGACCAGCCAAGGACCAGCCAAGGACAAGCCAATGACCAGTCAAGGACCAGCAAAAGAAGAGCCAAGGACCAGCAAAAGACCAGCCAAGGACCAGACAAGGAGTAACCAAGACCAGCCAACGACCAGCTAAGGACGAGTCAATGACCAGTCATGGACCAGCAGAGGAAGAGCCAAGGACCAGCAAAAGACCAGCCAAGGACCAGACAAGGAGTAACCAAGACCAGCCAACGACCAGCTAAGGACGAGTCAATGACCAGTCATGGACCAGCAGAGGAAGAGCCAAGGACCAGCAAAAGACCAGCCAAGGACCAGACAAGGAGTAACCAAGACCAGCCAACGACCAGCTAAGGACGAGTCAATGACCAGTCAAGGACCAGCAAAGGACCAGTCAAGAGCCAGCCAAGACCAGTGAATGACCAGCCAAGGACCGGTCAAGGATCAGTCAAGGACCAGTCAAGGACCAAACAAAGACCAACCAAAGACCAGCAAAGGACCAGTAATATAGAGGAGAGCAGGTATCAACAAATATTCCTGTTTCTGTCAGAGATGTTGAGGAATTACTTCACCGCGGTGGGAAGTGATCGCTGCGTTTGGTTCGAGACCAAACTAAATATTGATGGTTCAGGAATAAAAGCGGTGATTAACTGCAGTTTCTGCAGAAGCCAAGGATAACAGCCAGCTTTCTGAAGGGAGCCGAGAAGCAAAAATGGCTGTAGGCTAATGAAGGTGATTCCAGTACAGCAGTTATTTAAGTTTCTGGACAAATTATTATTTAATGAAATAGAATTTAATACACAGAAAGCAAAATGACTGAACCGAGGTCAGTTTAGACTTTAGAGGCTCACTGAAATGTTTAAGGATCTGAGCCCAACTCCCTGCTCTGGTAAAGATTAGCACTTTATTAGATTGATTGATTTTCCTTTTGGAAAAAAAAATATTGGATTAGAACCAAATCTCCTCACTAAATTGGAAAAAAAAAGCTTGAAGATACATTAACATATTTAAAAGGAAAATATCTGCTGCCTGAACGGGATCAGACTTGAGAAAAAAAACAATACATTCTCTTCATAACTCCTTTCAAATGCATTCAGTCCAACGTTCAATGAAAATGTTTAGTTAGTCCAAGAAGGAAAAAAAAACAACAACTGGCTCTCCAATTATTTCATCAGTTTTTCAAAAAACGAAGAAAGCTGTTCCAAGTGTTAGAGAGCAGATTAAAGAGAAGCGTTACTGATGTTCATTCATCTTATTAAAACGTTCAGCTTGGTTAGAGAAGGCAGCCGGTTCCAGCAGGAATGTTTACTGACTTTGATGGAGTTGCTGACTGCTGCTGCAAAACTTCAGGGATAACAGACATTTTACAGTAGCGGCCAATCAAAATGGCCGTTCCCTGTCAAACGCCAGCTGAATGGCAGCCAACTTCCCTGCAGCTCCCAGCAAATTCCCCTCCAACTTCAAGTCATTGGAGTGACCCCCTACAGCATATTTCTTTACTCTGACTCCACCCTTTTACTGAATTACAGGGTTTGACCAGGAGATGGCGCTTCTCTTTAGATCTTAATGTCCACAAATCATGACAGAAAAAATATTTTAGTAGAAAGATTGATGTTTAAAAGAGGAATAGTAGGGGACCAGCCAATGACCAGCAACGACCAGCCAGTGAACAGCCAAGAACCAGCCAAGGATCAGCCAATGACCAGCCAAGGATCAGCTAAGAACCAGCCAATGATCAGCCAAGGATAAGCTAAGAACCAGCCAAGGATCAGTCAAGAACCAGCCAGAGGATCAGCTAAGAACCAGCCAAGGATCAGCCAAAAAGAACAGCCAAGGATCAGCTAAGAACCAGCCAGGATCAGCTAAGAAGGACCAACCAAGAACCAGCCCAAGGATCAGCCAGGACCAGCCAGGATGTAGGACCAACCAAGAACCAGCCAAGGATCAGCTAAGAACCAGCCAGGATCAGCCAAGGACCAACCAAGAACCAGCCAAGAACCAGCCAAGGATCAGCTAAGAACCAGCCAATGATCAGCCAACGACCAGCCAGTGAACAGCCAAGGATCCGGCTGAGGAACCAGCCAAGGATCGGCGGGGAACCAGCCAAGGATCAGCCAAGGATCACCTAAGAACCAGCAAATGATCAGCTAAGAACCAGCCAAGATCAGTCAAGAACCAGCCAAGGATCAGCCGAGAACCAGCCAAGGATCAGCCAAGAACCAGCCAAGGATCAGCCAAGAACCAGCCAGGATCAGCCAGGAACCAGCCAGGATCAGCTAGAACCAGCCAGGATCAGTCAGGAACCAGCCAGGATCCCAGCTAGAACCAGCCAAGAAGGATCAGCCAGGGCCAACCAAGAACTTGAAGCCAAGGATCAGCTAAGAACCAGCCAAGGATCAGCCAAGGGCCAACCAAGAAGAACCAGCCAAGGATCAGCTAAGAACCAGCCAAGGATCAGCCGAGAACCAGCCAAGGACCAGCCAGACGGACATCAAGTAAAGTTGGAAAATCTTTTATGTCTTCTACTGAACTTTAATAATACCTAAAAAAAAAACAATGAGGTTTAGATGTGATGTTCCAGAAGGCTGTGTCTGAAGCCCTGAATTAATGTCCATATATTAAATTAAAACGAGGCAAACCTCATGATGAACGACTTTAAGAATGAAAAAAACAGATTTTTTATTATTTTGGTTAAATATCTTCAACCATTATAAAAATTATTCCACTTTGAGGAATCTAAAACCACAATCAAACATTAAAATCTGTGTTAATGTAATAATATCTCTATTTCTAATCCAGCCTACGAAACGTTTTTATTTGAATCTTTGTGCTACATTTACTTTCTGCTTATCAATAAAAATATAAATAAATCCTTAACTGTCCTTATATGCAGGTCAGGAACTGGATATTCACTGAATATCAGAAAGAATCAGATTCCCATCAGTTGGATGGTTTCCTCAGCTGTTAAACAGGATAAACTGGAGGATAGAGCTTATCTGGCTGAACCCAAACCATCAGCGACCTTCAGATCCCGCAGACCTCAACACCCGCCGTGTTTTTCCTCAGATATCAGTATCCGAGCATGAAGGCTGCCGTGAAAGGCGACTCCTCCGCGTGACGAATGCTCTGTTGGGCTCTGCTGCGGTGGTCCGGGTGGCCGGCGAGGCTCCCGGATCAAACTGACGCTGCAGAGAAAACAGAGGTGTGAAATGAAACTCTTCTCCAAAGCAAACCTGGGAGGCCATGAAGTCACAGAGTTAATCCTCCACTTCAGTCCCTTTAGAAACTGTTTTGGGGGTGGAGGGTTTGAGGCCCAGATGGTTTCTGTTTGTTTAAGCAGCCTGCAGCGGCGGATCTGGAGCCAAATCCTTCTAGAACATCATCAGATCTGCTCTGGATGCATTGAAGTTTAATTACAATAAAAAATAAATGAATAAAAATGTCTCCTACTGCTTCATACTGTCGGTTATGAAGTGTTTGTGTTAACTCCTCCTTTAAGGGTACCCCTAAATAAACTGATCAGGCACTGAAGAAAAGCTTAATCACCTGGTTTATATGGTGAAACATGGTGATGGAAGAATCATGCTGAGTGGCTGGAAGACGGAGGGACCTAAACCAGGAAGATGAGGTTTAATGAAGGCGTCTAAAGACTCACATCACGCCATAGTTCCTTCAAGCCTGCGCCGGATCGCTCATCCATCACAGCGTGAGCGTCTGATCGCACAGCTGCTCCGACTACGAGTTGAACCCATCATGCAGCTGCAGCTGGAGCTGCAGCTTACTGCAGCTGCAGCTGGACTTACTGCAGCCGCAGCTGGACTTACTGCAGCTGGAGCTGGACTGCAGCTGCAGCTGGACTTACTGCAGCCGCAGCTGGACTTACTGCAGCCGCAGCTGGACTTACTGCAGCTGCAGCTGGACTTACTGCAGCCGCAGCTGGACTTACTGCAGCTGCAGCTGGACTTACTGTAGCTGCAGCTGGACTTACTGCAGCCGCAGCTGGACTTACTGCAGCCGCAGCTGGACTTACTGTAGCTGCAGCTGGACTTACTGCAGCCGCAGCTGGACTTACTGCAGCCGCAGCTGGACTTACTGCAGCTGGACTTACTGTAGCTGCAGCTGGACTTACTGCAGCCGCAGCTGGACTTACTGCAGCTGCAGCTGGACTTACTGTAGCCGTAGCTGGACTTTGGCTGGCTCTTACTGCAGCTGCAGCTGGACTTACTGCAGCCAGCAGACTGGACTTACTGCAGCCGCAGCTGGACTTACTGCAGCCGCAGCTGGACTTACTGCAGCCGCAGCTGGACTTACTGCAGCTGGACTTACTGCAGCTGCAGCTGGAGTTACTGCAGCTGCAGCTGGACTTACTGCAGCTGCAGCTCGACTTACTGCAGCCGCAGCTGGACTTACTGCAGCTGGAGTTACAATCAGCAAAAAGGGAAACTAAAAAACATCTAAAAAACCTAATAAACATCAATTTATGTACAAAATTTGAAAAAAATCAGCAAAAACTGAAACTAAGAAGGGAAACGATAGAAAATAAAACCAGCAATAGGTTTTAAACTTCAACGGAAAAATCATACAAATCAGAATAAAAGACTACGGAAAACCCTAAGAGCCAAAATAACAAAAACAGAAACTGTATATTTTGTCCGTAAACGTTTAAAAGACAATCCCCTGGACTTCCTGGACGTGAAGCGAACGTCTTTAAACCTTGGAAATAAAGTCCAGCGGATTGTTTTTTAAACTTTTATGGAATGACTCTGACCTGGATGACTGAGAATCTTCATCAGCAGAAACTATATATATATAAAAAATAGGAAATAAAATAAATGTTCATAAAACATGAGTTTATGACCCAAATGTGAAAAAGCAGCAAAATATAAACATTAGAATTTAAGATAATCTCTGAAAATAATTCAGGTTTTTGTTGGTTTAGATTGAAGAATAAAAATAAATAAAAAAATCAGCAAAAACTGAAAGAAGGAAGGGAAACACTGATAGAAAATAAAACCAGCAATTAGGATTTAAACTAAAATAAAATAAAGAATAAAAACAACTTGAATGTTTTATTGATTTTAACCCTTTCATCATCACCCTTAAACACCAAAACATTCAGGAGGACAATAATGTGTGGAGCTTATTTTCCTAATCCTAACAGGACTTGAAGCGGCCGAGGGATGAACTGGGCTGCGGTCCGAGTCCAAACATGCCAGCGGCCTTTGATGGAGCTGGGAGGACTGGTTTCCAGCGGACGGGCTTCGCTGCGGTCGCTGGTGTGTGAAGCAAACAACGGCCGACTCCAAACAAAGTCTCATCCCATCAAACTGCTTGAAGTCTGCTGATCCTCTGTAAGCACACCTGCCTCTGATGCAGGATCACCTGTCCACGGCGCTCCTCTCTGAGGAGCCGCCGTATTATCTGGAGTCAGGGTGCACAGCTCTTCATTTTTTTCCACAGGACTTTTCTGTGCTGCTGGAGCCGTTGAGAGAGGAGGATTATTGATGTATGGGCTTTGAAATATCAAAGCGTTTGATGTGCAGTAAAAATAAAGTGATGCCTCCGTTCTTTTATGTCATCACTCATTAGGGAAGCGGTGCTGAAAGGCAGCTTTGTTCACAGAGTTGTTTTAACTTGGCTTTATAAAAGATCAGGGAGACTTCAGGCCATGCAGATTCAAGCATTTAGCTCCTGTCTCCGTCTCTAAAACCTCTCCTTCCATTTGTGAGGGACGAATATTTATCCAGGGACAGAAGAGTCAAAGGCTGCACATCTCACTGGAAACAAAAGCTATTGAGGAGCTGACAAGCTGCAGCATGGAGGAGGTGGAAAAGCTGTGCAGAAAGTAGGACAAACAGGGAAGGAAAGACGGCCGTATCTCCGTCAGACGGCTCTAATCTGGCCTCTTTTTCAAAACCATCTCGGTCCGTCCGGCTCTTCTCACGCTGGGGCCCGGAGCCTTTTCAGACGGCTCTGCCACGGTGGCTGGACACAACTATCTGATAGCCTTTCTCCTTTTACACGCTGGCCTTTATCGCCTGGCTGAATGGAGACAAAGTGTCTTACCTGACCTGACCCGTCCCCTCCGAACGGGACGGCCCTCAGGTCAGCGGCTCCCGCTGAAAACAAACGGCAACCACCTGCAGGCGAGGAAACAACGCTGCTAGGAAACAGGAAAGATAAACAAAAGCAGTAAAACAGGAAAATGGTTCGGTTAAAGTCAGAATAATGAGAAAAAGTCAGGATTATGTGACGTCAAAACTCAAGAAAACTTCAACCAAAAAGTCCAAAAATATGAAGGAAGCAAGTTTGAAACCAGAAGAATAAGGAAAGAAGCAACACAACAGAATAAAGAACAGGTCAGTCATCATAATACAATCCCTGAAAGGACGTAAAACATGATTCAGGAGACAGATTAGCTTCCTGCACTGGAAAAAATTGAAATCTAGATAAGTCATCTTTTCTTAAAAAATGATTGCATTTGATCTTGAATTGAGGAGATGAAAGAGAAAGTTTGCCAATTGAACAAGACAATTTACAATTTTAAAAATAAGAAAACACAATTGCATGGTCTTATTTCAAGAAAAAAAAGCATCTAATTATCTTTATTTTTAAGAGTAAATATACTCATTCCAATGGCAATCTCTTATTTAATTGACTTGAAATTACGCATTTGTGCAAATACACTTCTTAATTTGGGACATACTTTTACTATGGTTTCTCTAGATTGTTTTTCTAGGGTGTCATGGCAGAAACCATGACTTGTTTGGCTGAGGCCTGCAGGCTAATAGCACAGTTAGCTTTAGCTAAACCAAGGCAGTTCTCTGCTTCCTCCATCTCCACCTGCATCAGAGTTCATTTTGTTTATTTCCCTCCACTCGTCCTAATTGTGACGCTTATCGTTCGCCTCGGCCTTCCAACAATCAAGCTAATAACGGGTGCAGGGAGGTCATGGGAAAAAAAGCACAGTCTCTGCCAATTAGAGCGCCGCTGCTGATTAACCCTTTGCAGCCCGCCGCCTCCCACTTGTTCCTGCGGCTCTGAAATGTGTTGTTGATGACACTTCTACATAAACGCCATCAGATGGGGGGGGGCCTCTTTCTGTGGAACAGAGGGTGCAGTAAACTTCTAAAAACCTCCTCGTTTGTCAAACGTCCCATAAGAAAGATGGACGACCCATTCATTGGCTGCTTTTATGGCTTCCTTTCATGTCTTGTTTGGCCACATTAAAGCGCAGCAATCAGCGCCGTGCGAAGCTTCATTACGCTTCCAGGACAGTCAGCAGCGTCTTGTTCTCTTTTCCAGACCGCCGCTCCCCGGATGGAGCCCAACGTGTCGGAGCGAGGCGAAACATCTGCCGGCGTAAACAACGCGACCTGGGAATATCAACTCCGTCTGCTAATCCCGGCTCTGACGAACATGGGCCTTTGTAGTGGTTTATTTGGGGGGCGTTAGCATGCGGGAATGCGGCGCTGTCACACTCGGCGTCCGTCCCTCTGTTTGTCTCGCTTGGGTGCAAAGATGTAAAAGCGGGCCGACACGTGCAGCTGCAAACCGCTGCAAATATCACAAAGCAGCGTTTTGTTTGAAAGGAGTCTGATGGATTGTTTTTCATGTGCGAGCCGCGGTTTATACCTGCGCAGCAGATTTATCCCATGCTGTTTACAGCAGTGGAGGGGGGGGGGGTCTGCTCGTTTACAGGTCAGGTGGCTGACCCGCAACCTGAGGCTCCTTTCCAGAGGCAGAGCCGCCCCCCCCCCCCTCTGAGGGTCTGCTGAGTGAAACTAAGGAGGAAAACTGAGAGAAAATGAAACCAGTAACAGGTTTTAACTTCAACAAATCAGGAAAACAAAGACTACGGAAAACCCTGAGGGTCAAAATAAAAAACAGCAGAATTTAAGATAATCTCTGAGAATAATTCAGATTTAGTCGGTTTAGATTATGGAAGTTTAATTAACCGTTTGGATCAAATCGGATCCAGATTTAGAACCTCTGACTAAATATTTACATCCTGCTGGGATTCTTCCAGGCTTCCTCACATCGGACCGTCTGCTGCTTCGTCTCGCCGTTCCGTCCTTGAGACGACGTCCCTCCGTTGATAACCCCCCCCCATCCCGTTAGCGTGGGACTCCTGCACTGTTATGACTCCCCTGGACTCAACAGGAGCGGCTGTGATGGATGCAAACGGATCAGGAAGCTCTGCTCTGCTCCATCTCAAGGTTTCATTCTACAGGAACTAAAAAACATTTTAAAGGATTTCTTTTGGTTCTTTTTCAATCCGTTTCTCCAGTCGTTTTATTTCACTATTAGATTTCCTCTGTTTTAATTATTCTTTATCATGTTGGAGCCTTTTTTTAAATCTGAACAAGAGAAACTTTGAAGTGTTTCCTAAAGTCTAAAGGTGAATAATCGTTTATTAAATGTCTGATAGAGAAAACCATCACCAGGTTAATCTGAAAAACTCACACGAAGACAAAAGAGAATTAGGAACATTTTTTAGAGAAAATTACTTTGACAATTTACTTTTGTTTTGGTGCTCAGACCTCAGCAGGAAACGGCATTTAATCCTGGAGATCATCGTCGACATCAGGAAGAACAGGCCTAACCAAACTCCACAGCTCATCAACAGCTCCTTGGTTTGTCATGATCTGCTCCGATAGCTGGCCTTAATTGCTCATTTCACTCACCTGCCTAGTCTGCCCAGTTCCCAATCATCTCTGATCTCATCCACCTGTAGGTTCTGCTTTATATTCAGTCCAGCCCAGCTATCGAGGCCAGATCATTGTTTTGCGTTGTGTGTTTTGTTTGATTGTTTTTGCTGTAGTTCCAAGGGTTATTCCCGCGGTCAGTGCAGTGAGCAGGTTTTAGTGTTTGTCCTGTCTTTGATCGTTTCCTGCTCCTTCTCCATGGAGCCCTCAGGGTTTTAGCTCGGAACACGGAGAAGGTCGGTTTTATTCCTGTAAGCCCGGCTCCAAGGAGGAGACCAGTTTAAAGTTCTGCAGAAATCCTGGTACCACGTCTCGTCTCAGCTTCCCTCTGTCTGTGTTGGCACGCTGTGGACTATGGACCTGCCTGAAGGCTCTTTGGATTCCTGGAACCCCGTTTCTGTTCTGTTCCTGTGTGGATCTGAATCCTTGATCCAGCTGAGACTTCCTGGATCTCAGAACTCTCCGGTTCTGACCTGGATCAAGTTCCTGTCAGCTCTCAGTGGTTGCTGCATTGATCGGGGACACCCTGGACTCTGCAGTGGATCCCGTTCATCGGATGGATCCTGCCTTCTACGCAGGGGATGGAGTCAACTGTGAAACCAGGTAATCAGGTAACAGGTGAGGTGATCGTGGTCACTTACCTGCGTTTCTCCCTCCCTCCAGAGTCGCTGCAGGTCCGCAGATCCACATCCGCTCTGCGCTTTAGTTCTGTTTGTTTACGGTTTTGTTTTAATAAACATTTTAAACTTTCCTACTGACGGTCTCACCTTGAATCCTCGGTCCGTCTGTCCCGCAGCATGATGCAGCCACCAGGACATGCCGTGTTCATTTGCCTCCTCGCGTTGAAACAGAAACTAAAGTGGGAGTTTTTCCGTGACCGAAGGCTGAAAACCAGCCGTTCAGTCCAAACTGGATCCCCGCTCCTCCACCCCCCCCCCCCATCCTAACCAGGGCAACTGAAAGCATGCATAGCTAACGCTTGCAAGATTGCTGGCAGGCTTTTTTGTCTGGACCTGGCTGCTCCTCTGGCATCATCCCATATACATGCATAATATGAAACGTCTTCCCAGGCCAGTTACATTTCATTTTTACAGTGTTTACCCAAAGCAAAACAAAGGGCAGCAGTCATGCCTGTTAGCCGCCGATTTATCGCTGAAACGGGGGGGGGAGAAAAGAGCGCGAGGCGCGCTGCGGCGAAGAGATGGGAGACGGAGAGATGCACTCAGGACTCACCTCTCCGCCGGCCCTCTGGGGCCGCACAAAGAGAGGAAACAGTGCTGGCACTGTGCGCTCCTTTCACTCAGCGCGGCTCATCATTGTGTGGAGAAAACGAGCCAATTTCCATAAGCGATTGGAAGCACAAAGCCTGAAACAAGCGTGCATGCCGAGCGACAATAAGGGAAGAACAAAAGGCCGTCCTCGCTCGGCTCGCTGTGGGCTTTCCTTCTGCCGCATCGCTGCCGCCGTTTCATCTCACAGAAGACAACATAAATTAAATAAAATCTTTTTATGCAAAATGTCCCTTTTTTAGGCTTTAAAGAACCAGATCTTCCTCCCAATTAATAAACTGCTTTCAGGCTCTGAGGGGAGACATTTCCAGGCAGGAACGAGCTGCTAACGGCCGTTAGCCAAGGTTCAGTTCATCACTCACAGCAAACGCTAAATAAATAAAGAACAGGCTGGAAAATAATGAGTACTTCAGGAAATGATCCACTGATGTTGCATCAACTATAGATTCTGTAATCTGAGATTAAATGATTCAGATTCCTTTTCATACAGAATAAATAATCCATGAAACGGAGGAAGGCCTGAAAATTCAGAGCAAAGATGAAAGTGACTGAAAAGCTAATTTCATTCCAGTTTATCATCATGAAAACCGACAGAATTATTAACCTGGTTAATTTTAAATCTCCAAATGAATCTAATTCATACGATGTTGTTTTAAATGTTAGTCCATGAACTGTTAGAGTTTCTATTATTAGATCCCGGTTCAAACGGTTCTAATTTTATGATTTCAATCAAATGAAGTTCAGATTTCAGGTTTGAAACCAGTTTATATTAGAACAACTTTCTGTTTTTAAATTCTAGTTCTTTCTAATTCAGCTGCTTGTTGAACTGAAGACCTGAGCATGACCTCACTCAGTCCTAATCGATTAAACTCTGATTGATTACTAACATACCTTCATTAAGTAGATTCAGAGCTAAACTGATTAAAATACAACCCAGTGAAACCGGTTAAATCCAGATCTACTTGAACTAGACTGAGGTGGAACTAAAGTCATGTTAGCTCTAAGGTGGGTCGCCACCTGGATGCATCCTAGAAGGTTAACCTGTTTCTTTGCTCCGTGGATTATTAAACCTACAGCGGCTCCTTAGGAGGAGGCTGCTCCTCACCACGGCCTGTTGCTACCTGATCCGTACGCACCATCCGTACGGGAAGCACCATCCGTATGGGAAGCAACATCCATACAGGAAGCACCATCGGTACCGGGGGCACCATCCCTACCGGAAGCACCATCGGTACCAGGGGCACCATCGGTACAGGAAGCACCATCGGTACAGGAAGCACCATCCGTACAGGAAGCACCATCAGTACCGGGGGCACCATCCCTACCGGAAGCACCATCCGTACAGGAAGCACCGTCCGTACAGGAAGCACCGTCCGTACAGGAAGCACCATCCGTACAGGAAGCACCATCGGTACAGGAAGCACCATCCGTACAGGAAGCACCATCAGTACCGGGGGCACCATCCGTACAGGAAGCACCGTCCGTACAGGAAGCACCATCGGTACAGGAAGCACCATCCGTACAGGAAGCACCATCAGTACCGGGGGCACCATCCGTACAGGAAGCACCGTCCGTACAGGAAGCACCATCGGTACAGGAAGCACCATCCGTACAGGAAGCACCATCCGTACAGGAAGCACCATCCGTACGGGAAGCACCATCCGTACAGGAAGCACCATCGGTACAGGAAGCACCATCCGTACAGGAAGCACCATCTGTACAGGAAGCACCATCCGTACAGGAAGCACCATCCGTACAGGAAGCACCATCAGTACCGGAAGCTCCATCCGTACCAGGAGCACCATCTGTAGCAAATGCTCATCATCAAGCAGATATACCTCCGGGTTGCCTAAATGACATTTTTTCCTCCCTAAAAATAGTAAGTGCACTGAACTATAATGTGTTAAAAGTTAATAATGTATTTCCTGAGAAATACTTTTCTGTTTTATCCCTGATCTGTACAGGAAATGGGATGCTACGCTACTTCCAGGAGCTAACATTATTAGCTTTGGATTTAAACATAAATCTAGTCATTTTCCTCTAATGTTAACATCATGGTATATAGTGCGTCATCTAAAGAAGAAACATCTAAAATGCAGATAAACATGGTTTAATCAGATTTACTCTCATGATGATGACATCAGAGAAGCTGATGGAGAAAATGGAAAATTATTCAAAAATGTGTCAGAAGAGTCATAAAAATGACTAAAATAACTTTTATTGCCATAATCACATCATTTATGGCGACCTGCATGAATATCTGGTTGCACATGAGCTGATGGTCCGGATGGTTTTTCCGGTACGGATCAGGTAGTGACACGGCTCACAGAACAGATGGAAGCGGAAGCATCCCTCGCTTCCTCAGCCGAGCTGTGACATCACCAGGAAGTGACGGGAAGGCCATCTGAGGACACGGACCGCCCTGCAGAGGGTGAGAACCGGCGAGGCTGCATCTCGACCAGCTGAAGCTCAAAGGTTGGCTTCAACACGCCACACTCCTGTTTTCTCTCTGCTTTCAGGCCCGTCACGCCTGCACAACGCTCTGACACATGTGTGTCAAACACTCGACTCCGCCCCCTTTTCTCTGCCATTCAGGGCACACATAAAAACAGGGGGTGGTGGTGTCAGCGCCCCCCCGCTGAGCTTCACACTGCCATTCAGCTATGCTGTGAGACGGAGCATTGCACGACAACAATGTGTGTGTGTGTGTGTGTGTGTGTGTGTGTGTGTGTGTGTGTGTGTGTGTGTGTGTGTGTGTGTGCATCAGAGGGAGCTTTCTGCTCCTGGGTGGAGTGGCCCCCCGCTGGGCTCCTATCAGCGTCAGCAGTGAATCAGCGCGCTCAAGCAGCAGCACTGCCTCCCAGCTCACTCCACTGACCGTGTACGGACAATACACTGCATCTAATTACAGCGCCGCGAGGCCCGGCCCGGAGCGCCATCCCTCGCTCTGGCCGCCAAAACCCACAACAAACGCAGCGCGCCGTGGCCCAGCGTCCCTCACACTCACAACGCCCACTGTCCATGGATGGAGGCTCTCTGGGGGAAGTTGAAGCCGAGTCGCGGGGAAAAGAACCTGAGGCCACCCCCGTTCCAACATGGCCGCCCCGTTCCAAAAGATCCATCTTTTTTAGTTCCTTTTCATCCTGGGGTTCTATTCATTTTCTGTAAACTGGAACCATCCAGCTCCAACACGGATCATCACTTCATCCATTTTTGGAAAGGTTTCCCACTAATCCGAGGCGTTTGGGTCATTAAAGTCACCCAGAACCGTAACGATGGTAAATTAACTACAGGAGCAGCCATTCAAAACTGAGCTTCCCAGTAAAATGCCAGTCAAGTGGCTGCCCACTTCCCTGTTACTCCCAGCAAAATCCCCTCCCAACTTCCAGCCACTGGAGTGACCTCCTCCTGCATATTTTTTCACTCTGACTTCCTTTCCAATGAATTACAGGGTCTGACCAGGCGCTTCTGATTAGATCTTAATGTCCACAAATCAGGACAGAAAGAATATTTTAGTACAAAAGATTGATGTTTAAAAGAAGGAATTAAAGGGACCAGCCAGCTGACCAGCCAAGGACCAGCCAAGGACCAACTAAGGACCAGCCAACTACCAACTAAGGACCAGCCAAGGGCCAGCCAATGCAAGCCAGGACCAGCAAAGGACCGGCCAAGGGCCAGCCAAGGACCGGCCAAGACCGGCCAAGGACCAGCCAAGGACCAGCCAAGGACGGCCAGGACCAGCCAAGGACAAGCCAAGCACCAACCAAGGACCAGCCAAGGACCCAAGGCCAAGGAAAGGCTAAGGACCAGCCAAGGACTGGTCCAAGACCAACCAAGTACCAGCCAAGGCCCAGCCAACCAGAGGACCAGCCAAGGACCGGCCAAGGAAAGGCTAAAGACCAGCCATGGACTGGTCCAGGACCAACCAAGGGCCAGCCAAGGCAGCCAATGAACAACTAAAGACTAGCCAAGGACCAGGCAAGAAACAACTAAGGACCCAGCCAAGGACCAATCAAGGCCCAGCCAAGGACCAGCCAATAACCAGCAAAGGACCAGCCAAGGAAAAGCTAAAGACCAGCCAAGGACTGGTCCAGGGCCCAATCAAGGACCAACTAAGGACCAGCCAAGGACCAACTAAGGACCAGCCAAGGACCAACTAAGGACCAGCCAAGGACCAGCCAAATCAAGGACCAACTAAGGCCCAGCCAGGACCAGTTAGGACCAGCCAAGGACCAGCCAAGGACCAACTAAGGACCAGCCAAGGACCAGCCAAGGACCAACTAAGGACCAGCCAAGGACCAGCCAAGGACCAACTAAAAGGCCCAGCCAAGGACCAACTAAGGCCCAGCCAGGGACCAGTGGGACCTGCCAAGGCCCAGCCAAGGACCAGCCAAGGCCCAGCCAAGGACCAACTAAGGACCAGCCAAGGACCAGCTAAGGACCAGCCAAGGACCAGCCAAGGACCAACTAAGGACCAGCCAAGGACCAGCCAAGGACCAACTAAGGCCCAGCCAGGACCAGCTAGGACCAGCCAGGACCAGCTAAGGCCCAGCCAAGGACCAGCTAGGACCAGCCAAGGACCAGCTAAGGACCAGCCAAGGACCAGCCAAGGACCAACTAAGGACCAGCCAAGGACCAGCCAAGGACCAACTAAGGCCCAGCCAAGGACCAGCTAAGGCCCAGCCAAGGACCAGTGGGACCTGCCAAGGCCCAGCCAGGACCAGCCAAGGCCCAGCCAAGGACCAACTAGGACCAGCCAGGACCAACTAAGGACCAGCCAAGGCCCAGACAAGGACCAACAAAGGACCAGCCAAGGACCAACTAAGGACCAGCCAAAGGCCCCAGCCAAAGGCCAGCCAGAGACCAGCAAAGGACCAGCCAGGACCAAACAAGGACCAGCCAAGGAACCCAAGTAGGACCAGCCAAGTGCCCATCAACAAAAGTGGGGAAATTTTGAATGGCTATTACTGTAAATTAACCAGATAGTTTGTCCTCTATTTGTCCACAGCAATCTGTAAACATCTACTGTTTTAATAAAAATAATAAATTGTTATAACTCCATTTCTAATTAAGACAAACCAAAATCGTAAAGAGGATGCATTCAGTGACTGAGGTCAGTCCTCTACACCGCCACCAGGAACCAGCTGCAGGTTTAACTGCAGCAGCTTTGGACGTCCAGAGACCACATTGACCTCTTTCTCTACTAAACATCATCAGACTGATAATCAGACTGGCTGAAGAACGGACGGTAGATCGAAGACTTTTCTAGATTCTCAGTCAGATTTTTGTCCAGACTTTAACTGGACCGTCCTAAGAGGAAAACACAGCATTATTTGGCAGATTTTCCACCTTTAGGACGTAAACATTTGATCGCTAACTGGGTTTAGTGATCAGTTGATGTCTATGAATGGAAAGTGAGACCAATTCCCCCGTTCTGCTGAGAAAAAGCATACACATATCATGATTCTGCCACCACCATGTTTCACCATGGGGACAGTGTAGGTCGTCTCCTTTTGTCTATGACCTGCCTGGATGTGTGTCCCGAACAGAACCCTGATGATGGTTCTTGAACTGAAGTCGATGTTCTGAGTTGGACAGGTGCAGCACACCGCCGCCGTCATGCCAATGCCTACCACGGTTCCCTTGCGTCTTTCAAGTTATGAAATGCGATACAGTGAACTCATCGGCGTGAAGGTCCGTCTATTGCAGGTGCTTTGTCATCCCTGACGTCTCCACACCTGTGGGCTCACCGAGGCCGTGACACTCTCCCCGTCCTTTCAGCAGCACCTGTCAGCGGGCCTGAGGCCTTTAGAAAAGCCTGCCTCGCTCCTCCAACGGCATGACAACAGCTATTGTTTCCTGCTGCCCACCTATTCAAAGCAGGGTGGGGGACATGTCATTAATAACAGCCGCTGTCAGAAAGTGAGGCTCTCCATTGCCTGCAACGCCTCGTCTGTGCGGCAGGAAGACAGAGGGGGAATTCAGCCGACGCTGACATGATGTACAGTCGGACCAAAGGGATGGGACCTGAATACATATTCATCCATCAAAATGTTTACTAAGCGGGGCCCTTAACTGTGATTGGAGACCTAAGCTTCAGAGAGACTGGATCTACAGACCAGCACACCTGTATCTACGGTTTATTTAGTTACAAATGTAAAACAAAAACTAATTTTACTGAGACCACGAGGTTCCTTTCTCGGCTCTGGACCAAACCAGTTAGCTAATCAGTCAGCTAACTGCTAACAGGACAAAATCAGTCAGCTAACTGCACCAAACACGTCAGCTAACCGCTAACTGGACCAAACCAGTCAGGTAACTGCACCAAACCAGTTAGTTAAACGCTAACTGGACCAAACCAGTCAGCTAACGACAAACTGGACCAAACTAGACAGCTAACCACCAGCTGGACAAACCAATCAGCTAACTGCTAACTGGACCGAACCAGTCATAATGGGATGAAATGCTAAGCTGATGTTACTGCAATTTACACTGGCCAGTTGTTTGGCCAGTGGGTTGGCCAATGGGGTGGCCAGTGGGGAGGCAGTGGGGTGGCCACTGGGTTGGTCAGTCCAGGTGGCCAGTGGGGTGGCCACTGGGTTGGTCAGTCGAGGGTGGCCAGGTGGGGTGGCCAGTGGGTTTTAGCCAATGGGGTGGCCAGTGGGGAGGCAGTGGGGTTACGCCACTGGGTTGGTCAGTCGGGTGGCCAGTGGGGGAGGCAATGGGGTAGCCAGTGGGTTGGCCAATGGGGTGGCCAGTGGGGAGGCAGTGGGGTGGCCATTGGGTTGGTCAGTCGGGTGGCCAGCATGGTGGCCAATAGGAAGGTATTGGGGTGGCCAGTGGGTTGGTCAGTCAGGTGGCCAGTGGGGTGGCCACTGGGTTGGTCAGTCAATTGTGGCCAGTGGGGTGGCCAGTGGGTTGGCCAATGGGGTGGCCAGTGGGGAGGGGTGGCAGTGGGGTGGCCACTGGGTTGGTCAGTCGGGTGGCCAGTGTGGAGGCAATGGGGTGGTGGGTTGGGGTGGCCAGTGGGGAGGCAGTGGGGTGGCCAGTGGGTTGGTCAGTCAGGTGGCCAGTGGGGGAGGCAGTGGGGTGGCCAGTGGGGGAGGCAGTGGGGTGGCCACTGGGTTGGCCAGTGGGGTGGCCAGCATGGTGGCCAATAGGAAGGTATTGGGGTGGCCACTGGGGTTGGTCAGTCGGGTGGCCAGTGGGGAGGCAATGGGGTGGCCAGTGGGGAGGCAGTGGGGTGGCCACTGGGTTGGTCAGTCGGGTGGCCAGTGGGGAGGCAATGGGGTGGCCAGCATGGTGGCCAATAGGAAGGTCAGTGGGGTGTCCAGTGGGTGGTGCCACTGCTTCAGTCACACAGCGTTCTGATGATGTGGAAAAGTGCCTTTTAGATGCGGCATATCCTCCTTCTGTTGGTTGGTGCCTTCTTTTTTTTTTGTTTAGCTTTTATTCTGTTCCTGGACGTCAGTGAAGATATTGTTCCTTGTTGGACCACCAGCATGGCTGCCTCTTCTTCAGCCAGTGTGTGTGTGTTAGGAGGGGGTCTTCTGCTCTGATAATTCAGTAATTGGCTGCAGGAGGTGGGAGGGATTATGTGTGGGGCCGTTGTTGTCACAAACACCCGGCACAATTAGTCCATTTAGGGAGACACATGTGCTTCCTTAGTAAATACAGACAAAATAAGGAGCTAAGACTCTAAAACGCTGAAATATTCAAGGACAGAGTCAGTTTCACTGGACTGGGTTATCATCAACAGCTTTATCACCAAACGTTAGCATGAGAAAACCCAGAGGACGCTTCTGATCCACGCTAATCATCACTTCTCTGTGTCCAGGAGAGGTTTCTTCTAGGAATCCTATCCATCACTGTGAGGAGGAAGCGGCGTTATCAGCGGGCCGATGCTGGAGCTCAGCAGGGCTGTTGTCCGCTTAGAGCCAGGATCCACATCTGGTGGAAAGCTGGAGGCTGCGCTGCTTCCCGCGGTGTTGCAACAAACCCATGTGGTTGTAATGTTCACATCCATATTTCTGGCCAGGAGAGTAAAGAGGATTGTTTTGTATATTTTTAGTGGTATCTGGCTCTAATTTGGGAACAGATTTTACTACTTCAGGGCGTTCTTCTGGATTATTAAGAAAAGGATTTGCACGTTAGCTTCAAATTGAGTCATTAGACCCTTTTTTTTTTCGTTCCTTCTTGTTAAATTTGCAGCTTTCCGAGCGAAACTTTTTGAAGCATCCGAAGGGCCTCAACTTTTGTTTGATTTTAGGAAGTCTCTCATCCATCTTCCATGGAACCGATGTGATCCATCCTTCAGCAGTGAGAACAGAAACGGCCCTTCTGTGAATCAGTGGCTCCAAACGCGCCTTCAAAGGGCTCCTGTTGGCCCCAGAAGCAGAGGTGAAGTGTGGGAAAGTTGGAATTCCACCGAGCCGAACTTTGAATTATCATAATTGGAGGCCCCTCCAGTAGGTGGGGGGGAAGGGGGACAGTTGAAAATGTGATATTATGAAGCCTGAGAGGACAAACAATGGAGGTGATTATGCATGAATGTCAGGGAGGACAGGAAGCAGCGCCTGAATCCTCCTTTCCTTTGTCATCGATTGACTTTTATATTTGAGAAACAACAGATGACCCGCCCCACTTTCTCACCAATCGATGGCTTTCCCAATTCACTGACTGTCAATCAAATCTTTGATCTCAAAAAGAGATCGTCTGACGGACGGCGTCCTTCATCCCAAACCGGGAAGGCCGGAGGTAAAGGTGCGTCTCTGGGATGTTAAGGAAAACAATGTTTTTAGGGCAGGATCTCGGCAACACATGTTCAAGCCGGGAGGAAACCAGGGGATTTGAGGAACCATCTGTTAACCAAAGCTTCTGGGAAGCACACTAAGATGATCTTAGGATATTGTTCTCCCCAGGTGGGAATGGTGGGGGGCTCTGTGGGGGCCTCTCAGGCCCCGGCAGAAACCCGGGGAGGGAAATGGGGGAGCTTAGGGAGCATAATCTCATGTTCATTCATAGCGCCGGGCATCTCAGGTTAGAGAGGGGGAGATAAGACCCAGCAGAGCCTGAGGAGCTTCAACACTCTTCTCCTTTCTGTACGGCCGAAGAAGGTTGGTATCTGGTCAGTGCAGCTGAAGGACGCTCTAAAGCAGTCCTTCATTCTATTCAGTCTATTTCTATAGCTCCAATTCCCATCATGTCATCTCAGGTCACTTTCCAGTTCAACCAGATCATCCAGTCAGATTGATTCAAAGTTTTCTATCTAAGGAAAACCAGCTGATTGCATCGACTCATTGACTCTTCAGCAATCCCTCACACTAAGCATGCTTGTAGCGACAGTGGAGAGGAAAAACTCCCTTTGAACAGGAAGAAACCTCCAGCAGAACCAGGCTCAGTGTGGCGGCCATCTGCTGAGGCCCACTGGGGTTCAAAACATAGTTAGATAATATGCACTTAAAATAAGACCATGCAATTATTTTAAAGTTCTTGCTTCATTAGCAAAGTTCACTAAAAAAAGTGTAACATGTAGCTGTTCATTCAAACTACTGACTTTCACTGTAAAGTGGATAAAATTATTGATTTGATTGTGTAACTAAATATGCGTACAAAGGCCCCAAAACAACGTTTCTGATTTCTCTCAATATGTATATTTTTATTCATGACCTGCAGGTAATTCTTTCTTTGTTTGAGTCACATGGGAATTGCACAAATTCAAGTCCAAGTCTGAAACCTTGAGAGAGAGCGCCATTTTCATCATCTCTACATCCTGGGTTGATTTCGCCCATAAATCAACACAAGTAGCAAAGCAGCTGCATACAATCAATGTTATAGCTGACTAGTTAACTAGTTAATATTAGCTAGCTGACGTCTGAGAGGGTTTTCGCATTTACCGATAATGTAATGACAATGAATCTGATATTCTGACTTTAATCTCAGAATTCTGATTTCTTTTCTAAGAATTGTGCTCAATTATAGGCTGTTATCAGTGGTTCTGTCCTCAGAGGCTGCAGCAGGAGAAACGATAAACAGGAAGTGAGAGCTCCAACATCTCTGCCTTCATGGTGCCTATCTAAAATTAAGATCCAAAATTCTGAGATTAAAGTAGAATTCTGAAATTAAAATCAGAATTCTATGATTGTCGTCTAAATTCTGAGATCAAAATCAGAATTCTATGATTGTCGTCTGAATTCTCAGATCAAAATCAGAATTCTATGATTGTCGTCTGAATTCTGAGATTAAAGTAAAAATTCAGAGATTAAAATCAGCATTCTCAGATCACAGTCAGAATTCCTCGCCAGTGATGCTATTTCATTAATGGAAGAGTGTTCAATCAGAATTCTAAAATTAAAGTCAGAATTCTGACTTTTTTCCCATATCAAACAAATAAAATTTTAAAATCACTTAGCATTTTTTTTATTTTTCAGTGGCCCTAATCCTCTTCCGTACATTAATTCATGTTAATTTAGTTTAAAGTAGTAAATAAGGTTGGTTTAATTTCAATATATTAGTTTGATTCATCAACTGAACAGAAAATCATTTGGAACAGAACAAAGTTTTAAAGTTGGGTGAAGTGCAGAATTATTGTCTACATCAAAATAAAATAATCGGAGTCGTAACGAATCGTTAAAAATCAGATTCTGCCAAATATTTTTAAATGTGATTTCTGGATATCATTTTTCTATTAGAGCAAGGTTTTAAATTTCCAGTGTTTCAATTATTTTAAGAAAAAAGTTCTATTTTTTGCATTGAGGATGGAGTGAAGATGAGGAAAAAGATATTAGTGATGAAGATGAGAAGCTTTCTGATCCACTGAGGAAAGAAGCCGGGGGATAACAGGAAGGCTGAGGTGAAGGAACCTGGATTATTCCTACAAATGCCTGCTCCTTTAGGAAGACCTTCCTCCCAGCGGATGGTAGTTTGAACCTGCGTTTATTTTCACTCCGTTTTTTCTAACTTTGTGTTTTTGTTGATGCCATTTTGTATAGAACAGATTATCAACCCATAAACTGGGTTAATAATCTGAGCTGGATATAATGAAGTTGTATTGCAGACCTGACAGCTAGATCAACAGTTATTAGATTGAACAGAAGGGTTTGCTTTCTGCCTTGTTAAAAGCTGCTCTAATAAGGCAGGAAAAGGTCCGGAAAGTGTTTGGCGGGGCGTGTTGTTTACATGTTAGCGGCCGGGCTAAGAGGGTTAAGTTTTTCCTTCTGTCGCTGGAGTCAAACCCTGAAGATTAGAGGCCAGCCTTTAAACTGGGCTTTGCTTTGGTGAAAGATCTCCTAAAAAGCAGCTTGTCCGCTGTTAGGAGCATTATGGATTAGTTACAGTCTGTGGGCTGGAATAATTACCACAACAAACCTGAGCTCTCCAAGCTGGCCGCTGCTCTGCTTCCAGACTTTTCCGACCTGTAGTTAGGATTTTACACATGGCCTCCCCTCCCCACGGCTCTCCTCCCGCCTCCACCACATTTTTCTGCTGAAATCATCTCTCCCTCCGACCTGCATCCCTCCTCCTGCTCCTCCTGCTCCTCCTCGGTCAGAGGTAGCGAGAGGTTTAAGTGGAAGGAGGGCGAACAGCTGCCGGATGCCTGTTGACCTGTCAAGCGAGCAGAATTGAGGCGCAGGATTGAAAAGCTAAATCTGCATTAGAGGCTTTGTTGTGCCTGAGGCAGTGGCTCTGCACGAAGGGGTCTTTATTATCCAGAGGGAGGGAGCAGACCCGCCTCCCACCGTCCCTCCTTGCCATTGGTCAGAGTGGAGCCCATGGAGCGCCATGGTTCATCCCTACCTGCAGCTTCTGGGGATTCCAACAGAATCCACCCATTATCCATCCATCCATCCATCATCCATCCATCCATCATCCATCCATCCATCATCCATCCATCCATCATCCATCCATCCATCATCCATCCATCCATCATCCATCCATCATCCATCCACCATCATCCATCCATCCATCATCCATCCATCCATCATCTATCCATCTATCCATCCATCCATCCACCCATCATCCATCCATCCATCCATCCATCAACCAGCATCCATCCATCCATCCATCCATCCATCCATCCATCCATCCATCCATCCATCCATCCATCCATCAACCAGCATCCATCCATCCATCCATCCATCCATCCATCCATCATCCATCCAACCATCCATCCATCAACCAGCATCCATCCATCCATCCATCCATCCATCCATCCATCCATCAACCAGCATCCATCCATCCATCCATCCATCCATCCATCCATCCATCCATCCATCAACCAGCATCCATCCATCCATCCATCCATCCACCATCCATCCATCCATCCATCCAACCAGCATCCATCCATCCATCCATCCATCCATCAACCAGCATCCATCCATCATCCATCCATCCATCATCCATCCATTCATCCATCCATCCATCCATCATCCATCCATCCATCCATCCATCAACCAGCATCCATCATCATCCATCCATCCATCCATCATCCATCCATCTATCCATCCACCCATCCATCCATCCATCCATCAACCAGTCATCCATCCATCCATCCATCCATCCATCCATCCATCCATCAACCAGCATCCATCCATCCATCCATCATCCATCATCCATCCAACCATCCATCCATCCATCCATCCATCCATCCATCCATCCATCCATCCATCCATCCATCCATCCATCATCCATCATCCATCCATCCATCCATCCATCAATCCATCCATCATCCATCCATCCTCCATCCATCCATCATCCATCCATCCATCCAACCATCCATTCATCCATCCATCCATCCATCCATCCATCCATCCATCATCCATCCATCAACCAGCATCCATCCATCCATCCATCCATCCATCCATCCATCCATCCATCCATCCATCCATCATCCATCCATCCATCCATCAATCCATCATCCATCCATCCATCCATCCATCATCCATCCAACCATCCATCCATCCATCATCCATCCATCCATCCATCCATCCATCCATCCATCATCCATCAAACCATCAACCAGCATCCATCCATCATCATCCATCCATCCATCCATCCATCAATCCAGCATCCATCCATCCATCATCCATCCAACCATCAACCAGCATCCATCCATCATCCATCCATCCATCATCCATCATCCACTATCCATCAACCACCATCCATCCATCCACCATCCATCAACCAGCATCCATCCATCCATCCTCCATCCATCCATCAACCAGCATCCATCATCCATCATCCATCCATCCATCCAAATTCATCCATCCACCAGCATCCATCCATCCATCCATCATCCATCATCCACCCATCAATCCAGCCATCCATCCATCCAACCATCAACCAGCATCCATCCATCCATCCATCCATCCATCCATCCATCCATCCATCCTTCCATCAACCAGCATCCATCCATCCATCCATCATCCATCATCCATCCATCAACCATCCACCATCCATCCATCCCATCATCCATCCATCCAGCCATCCATCCATCCATCCTCCATCCATCCATCAACCCATCCAGCCATCCATCCATCCATCATCCATCCATCCATCCAACCATCAATCCAGCCATCCATCATCCATCCAACCATCAACCAGCATCCATCCATCCATCCATCATCCACCCATCAACCAGCATCCATCCATCCAACCATCAACCAGCATCCATCCATCCATCCATCCATCCATCCATCCATCCATCCATCCATCCATCAACCATCCATCCATCCATCCATCCATCCATCCATCCATCCATCCATCCATCCATCCATCCATCCACCCATCAACCAGCATCCATCCATCCATCCATCCATCCATCCTCCATCCATCCTTCAACCAGCATCCATCCTTCCTTCCTTCCTTCCTTCCTTCCTTCCTTCCTTCCTTCCTTCCTTCCTTCCTTCCTTCCTTCCTTCCTTCCTTCCTTCCTTCCTTCCTTCCTTGTGTTTTCACCCTAAACACGCCAATTTTTAAAAATAAAATAACTATTGATTATAAGTCGGAAACGTGTCCTTTAAACAGTATTTTTTATCTTTTTTAAATCAAATTTTTTTCCTGTTTTTTTCCTCCTCGTTTCCGTCAGCAGCTGATCTCCTCCTGCAGGAGTCTGTGTCTCAGTGTTTGTTTGTTTGTTTGTATATCTGTGCTGCCGGACTGTGAAATCACGGATAATCCTTCCAGCTTCTAATGCTCTGCCTCTAATGGCTGCTATTACGTTCCTTTATTTAACCATCCCAACCGTTTCCTTTACACTTAGCCTCTTAAGGACCACTTTCTTCTTCATCCATTAACGAAAGAGAAACCAGAAAGGACGCTAACCATTTCTATTTCCTGGACTTACATTCATATCTATCCACTGCATCTTAAAATTATTTTGGGCTTAATGATTCATTTAGCAGGAACTAGTGAGATTCTAAAATCCGAAATCTTTTTGATAATTTCTCAGATTAAAAAATGCTTCCTAGAGTTCAGATCTAAAATCACTTGAGTTCAAATCTGATTCTATTTGAAATTTAACTTTACTAAACTTTGCTTTCTTTGCTGTAAGGAAAAGTTTCTTCATTTCAGGACTTTAGGGGAGTTAGATTATCGGATTATAGATTATTGGAATTCAGATTATGGGGAAGGACCTTCTAGCTCTCTGAGACCTGATTTTTTGTTATTTTACTATTAAAAACATTTAGATACTTTCCAGGTGCGTTTCACAAAGTTTGGAGCCTTTGTAGGCCAGACTCGACTGGGAGAAAAGACAAGTCAGGTCCAAGTCAACCCAACAGTGGAATCTGATCCGGATGTTTTGATCCATACATCGATTGAGTTTAGATGAAGGTTTAAACGTAGATCAAAGATAGTTGGATTCAGCTAAACTTGTTCGGACCGAGCAGCAGTGCGTTCTCTGCGAAGACAAAGCTCAAGGAAACCGTCTTCCAGACAATCGCTTCCGGGGCAGAGACTCCTCCTAACCTGGAGAACATGATGTCACCTGCTTCTAGTTAACAACCTTAGAGCAGATCTTCCTCAGCTGTTTCTATTGAGCGCTTTAAATGCCAAAGACTCAGAGACATCAGAGAAATGACATCATCTGCAAAAAGAGTTAAACCCAAAATGCGATACCTACACTTTGAGATGCTTTACATTTCAAGAAACAGTTTAGGGAAGCAGACAGTTTATGTTGCTTTCACCAAATACCATATTCAGCGCGAATTCAATTCTCTGAAAGTTCTTTAAATGTGAAATGATTCCCATCACTGTTCAATAAATGATCAGGTGTTTTTAATTCAGAGTAATTTTCATGTGAATGTGCTTTACTGTAGGCATCCATGTTTGTCAAAGAACACTACTGCCACCTACTGGTTAGTATTCGCGTCACGGTGCGGTATGGGCTGTTGATCAAGTCCCAGTGCTGTATCTGGTGTTTGTCCACACCGCTATTATTCAAGTCATCTTGAAAACATTCTTCAATGCCCTCCCACTGGCCTCCCCACTGGCCTCCCCACTGGCCACCACACTGCCTCCCCCACTGCCTCCCCAGTGACAAATATTCCTGTTCTCTTGAAAATGCAAATCTAATGTGAATATTGTTAACTAACTTCCAATCTTGTTATCTAACATCAGCAGTTCATTTTACTTCCTTTTATTCCTTCTTTATGTTTTTAACAGTCAATATGTCTGTATGCATCACCTTTAACCTGTGCAGCTTTTGTCTCTCTCGGTGTCTGCGGAAATAAAGTGGTTTTATATATATGAAAATGTGCAAAAATAAACTCTAGAGTTAGAAGTTAAGTATGGAAGAAGCTTTGGAAGAAAAGACATAAAAGAAGTTAACTTCCCTCCTTCAGTAGTCCTTTTTGATGAGTATAGAAACTAGCTGTTCCTTTTTCATTTATTATAAATAATTGCATAAATGAAGAAGCTCCCGTCTGATTTAAATATTTAAGATCTGCCTGAAAACAGGAACCATATGAGCTGGAATCAGACTCGAGTTCAGCAGAGTCAAACCCTCAATAATATTCAGCTGAATCAGAAGTTGGTGTGAAAACAACCTGAGAGCTGCAGGAAGCATCTCCTTCCTCCGTCATCCTCAGGTTCAGGTTCTCCTCCGTTCTTCTCCATCTTTACTCCTTCATAACCGAGCTGAGGAAGCGGCCATCGAAGGCCAGGAAGGAGGAGCTTCTTTAGTTAAAGCCTCTGACTCCTTCAGCCCGTAGGACTGATGGCCGTAACACAGAACCTTCATCTGAACAACAGGACCCTGACCTTCTCTGACCCCTCCAGGCTCCCAGTTATCTGATTGGTTCCAGTTAAGCAGAACCAATAGACCTGCTTATGATGTCCGGTGTTCCAGGGTCATTTATCATTTACCTCCTCTATGACATCGTCTCACACATAGAGCATCAGTGTAGTTTTTCTTCTCTCAGTCTAGAATGAAGATGAACGGCTCTATGGAGACCTTAATAAAGAACAAGTCCTGTTTCTGCTCCCATTATCATTTAATAACCTATTTAAAGTTGGTTCTGTGTGGAACTGGAGCAGCGCCGCCCCATTAAGGCTCTTAGAGCTGAAGGTTTTCTCTCCTCCATCATCGGTCCGTCCTCTACGGACTCAGGCTGGGACTCTGATGCTACATCCTAGCACGCTGCTGTCGCTGAACAACAACGCCCTGCGGATTAATTACAGCGAGGCGTCTCATCAAATCAGCACAAAGATTACTGGATTAAATCGCTGCAACATTAAGCCACTAAAACCTGATCACAGAGTAATATCCACCAAGGAGACCATCAAGGAAGTCCTTCATTCATTTTGCCTCTGCAGGATCAGTGCAGGTTCCTGATTAGCTGCATGCTAACTGGATATGGAGACGCTTTTAGGGTAAACGGAGACTAAAAGAAGATTAAATTCTACAAATTCTAATGAAATTATTAAACTGGCTTTAAAGACTGACTGAAACATTAAGAAGGGGAAAAAATCCAGATAAAAGAAAGATAAAAACATTTAACTTGAACCAAACAGTACGGACACGGACTATTATTAGGCCAGAATACAGATTTTATTTTATTTTCTATTTTGAGAATAAAGTCATAAAATTAGGAGAATAAAGTCGTAAAAATTAGAGAATAAAGTCCTAAAATTAGAGAATAAAGTCGCAAAATTACGAGAAAACAAGTTGCATTTTATAACAACTCCTTCCAGAAGTGGAGCATCAAGTTCTACTTTAGCATTGGTTTGACAAATCAGGAAATAATGTCAAAGTGGACTCTGGTTGCTGATTGGTGGAGCTGGTCTGATGTCATCTGGTGGGCGGAGCTCCACGCTTTCTTTCTGAAACCTGTTTTTGTTTGATGACTTTATTATCATAATGTTACGACTCTGTTCTCATAATTTTATGACTTTATATTTAGTAATAAAAAATAAAAATCTCTATTCTGGCCCCTAATATATCGTAAAACAGAATCCACACTGATGAATAGAAAGTTGCTTTTATCACTATCAGTGAGCGATTGGGATTAAAACGACCATAATTCATTGATCACTAGATGTAATTAAATTATCTTCTGATTTTAGTAGCTTAATGTCTCCCTTTTAAAGCTAGAAAGGTATTCATCTAATTTCTATATTTTAAATAATTAGTAAAACAAAAAAAATGAAATCAATCCAAAGGACCCAGCAGTAACATCATCGGTAGAACTTGTTTAAGATATTCTGTCTTCGTACGGTGGCCAGGACATGACCTGTAGGAGCACCCGCCCCTGCTAACCCCAGCTTAGCTAGTATAGTCAGCCATGTCCCCTGAAACTGATCCCATCGGCTGAACTAAGTGACTTCGATGACTCGAGGAGTCGGCCAAGTCTGACTTTAAAGACTCTCCCTCCTAAACGAGTCATCAGTGGAAATTGGGGCGGGGGTCGACCTCTGTGCCCCCCAGCTCCAATAAGCCACCATTTTAAACACTTTAATCAGAGATAACCTTCATGGTCTGCAGGCAGGAATGCGATGGGGCTGGGCGCCTCCATTGTAGCGGCCTTTGTCCGTTCCTACGGCCGAAGCGAAACACAATAAAAAAGTTGGCCGCCGCCCGGCAAGTACATGGTAACTCAATCTGAACCGGCGGCTTTAAACCCCATCTTAGGCAAGGCGGCTTTTGTAAAGCGTCAGACAATGGAGAGCCCTGTTGGAGGCACCGAGGTTGATTTTCACACGTTTTAAGTAGAAGACACCGGATACCTGCCTTTTCAGCGTGTTTGGTTTGAGGGACAAACTTTCTTTCTTGGGGTCTTTTTTTGAACACGAGCATGAGAGGAAACATTTACACAGGGTCAGGCGCTGGCGCTCTCTGGACTCCATGGGACTGTTTTTAAACATTAAACGCCGTGGATGGAAGCTAACGTTCTTAGCCCTCAAATCATGGAAAATACGGAGCCAGGTGAAGGCAGACCGGATTAGGATGCTCCCAGGTCATTCTGTTATAATCCCAGATTATATTTTTCAATTAAATTCAATTTACTTTGTTTATGTAGTGCCACATATATATGGACTTTACAGATCAGATTGATTAAAGTTATCTAAGGAAAACCAGCTGATTGACTCTTCAGCAATCCCTCACACTAAGCATGCTTGTAGCGACAGTGGAGAGGAAGAAAGAAACTCCCTTTGAACAGGAAGAAACCTCCAGCAAGAACCAGGCTCAGTGTGGCTGGCCATCTGCTGAGGCCCACTGGGGTTCAAGGAGACGAGAAGCGAGCATAGAAAAAGGATGAAAAAGGGTCCCTATGTCCTCCAGCAGTCTAAGCCTATAGCAGCAGAACTATAGAGATAGATCAGGATAACCTGAGCCACTCTAACTAGAAACTTTTATCAAAAAGGAAAGTTTAAGCCTACATGAAATTCTAGGAACCACTAGTAAACCTGCAGATTGAGGCGAAGTGCTCTGTTAGGAACATACAGGAACAATCAGATCTCTGATATCAGATGGAGCTTGGCCATTTAGGGCTTTATATGTGAGAAGGAGGATTTTAAAATTCTATTCTGGATTTAACAGGAAGCCAATGAAGAGAAGCCAGGATAGGAGATATGATCTCTCTTTTAATATTTCAGATAAAGGGAAGCATCTTTATTATTTGGAAGGAACAGGAAAAAAACATGTAGGGAGGTTAAAGGTAGCTCTCCATGTGACCCCTGGAGACCTGGAGCTCCTTGAAAACTAGAAACCGTTAGTAATGCGTCCATAAACATGAGGAGCATCTTCAAAGAGCTCCTTTACGTCCCTCTGCCATCTAATCCTTTCTAATAACACCCAGAGTCCATCAGTCAGGCCGCACTTTTCAGCATGCTGGCAGTGGAGCGACACCATAGAGGCTTAAGGAAACACTCTGATGTTTTGCTTTAACAGGTGGGACGGTGCTGCTGGGCGGGGCTGCAGACATCTAAACTAGACGGAGCAGTTAGGGGGGGTGAATAACGCTGTCAGTGATGTCACAGAGATGGACCAATCAAAGCAGCAGTGGAGGTCTGGACGCCATGACTTAACTGGGCTGTTTAAACACATTCCATGTTCAAAGCAGATTTTCTCCTTTCAGTCATTTGGCTTTGAAGAAAGAAGAGAAGATGAGATGAAGAAAAGCAGCAGAGCCTGGAGGAGAACTTCCCTACCTTCGCAGAGCCTGGAGGAGAACCTCCACCTTCTGCAGAGCCTGGAGGAGAACCTCACCTTCTGCAGAGCCTGGAGGAGAACCTCCCACCTTCTGCAGAGCCTGGAGGACCTCCTCCACCTCTCTGCAGAGCCTGGAGGAGAACCTGTTCTTCATCGAGAGGATGCATTCATCCATC
>JAGKQL010000067.1:3574261-3618341 GCA_018398635.1 Cyprinodon brontotheroides | reverse complement strand
GTGTGGACCAACGTAGTGGGGGTACATTTTCCCATGAGACTGGGTTGCTTTTAGACATCACTGGGATCTATTTAATATATTTTTTTCATTAGGATCTATGGATACATAAAGCTGAGTGTCATGAGCATAACGGTGGAATATAATCCCATTTTAGACAGCATGGGCTCTCTGGGTGGCTCCCATCCTGATCCAGAGGTCTCCAGTTTGGATTCTCTTCACTATATCAGCCCCTTGGTTATGATGGTCCATGTATTCCTTACCTGCCAGTATTTTCCACCTTGCAGTGGAATGCTGGATTGTTTCTGGGATTTGGTCTGGTTTGGTAGATGTTGGCCTCCATTGCTCTGCTGGACCAGGCCTGCTCCTCTGCTGCTGTGCTCAGTGGTTCTGTGCTGTCCTTCAAGTCAAAGAAAAATATGATACCTCTAACACAGTAAGAAAGATTTCTGAATATTCTCTCATGCCAAGTGATGCAAAGGTTTACCTAAAGTTAGTCCTAGAAATGCAGGTTTATGCTGGGAAGCCTGCTGCTGGTGTTTTTGGAAAGAACCAAGGGTAGCGTGAGGTCATGAAGACGACTGCATCAAGTTTTTCACCACTGCACTTTGACCCAAAGCAATGAAAAATCAACAATGTCATCTGATTATTTCTGATACTGAAAATAACCAAATAGTTTGGAACTGAATTGAAAGTTTATAGGATCAGATCAATAAGAGACACAGGCCACTAAAACAAAGCTTTTAATATTGACTGGAGCCCAATCAAATTAACAATCTAACTCAATTAAGGGTAATATTGTGTATTAAAATTATTTCTATTCTAATTTTATTTTGGAATGGTCATTTCTGAGTGTGAAGAGAAAGTTGACCAAAGTTATTTATCTCTGTGTTAAGGCCCTGGTTCTAAAGTCTGTATTTAGACTTAAAGTCAAAATAAAATGTAGCAATAACCTACTCTTTTGGGTTTCTGTCTGCATGAGGCACTTGCGTCTCGCTTCATCCCATGTGTGTCCTCCATTCTGTCTCCAATCAAAGCCTCTCAAGTCAACGTGGTAGACCCTGGGTTTGACTTGACTCAGTTTTTATTGATAAATTTTGTATGTACAGAGTGTTTACAAACAAAATTTCCGTTTAGTAACTTTTTAGACAGTAGAACATTTCCATTCCATAAAAGGGTGCGGCAGTGATCAAAAGTCAAAGCTGTATGGGGGAGAAAAAACTTGTGATTAGCATCGTGTGAAGTTCAGAGCATTAAGCTCTGTGGTCAAAACGAGGAGATCAGAAGAGCTTTGCTGAAGGAAAATCAGGACGAAGGTCGGGAAACAGTTCAGGTTTTGTTAAGCAGGCAGAATCAGCCGGGGTCGAGACAGGTCCAGACAAACATACCAAAACAAGAAACAGGTAGGCTCAGTGGTTCAAAGGCAGAACGGATCAGGATCAGGCAATCAGGTACATTAGAGAAACTCCAAGGGCCTGAATAATCTGGCACTGATGGCTGGTCTGAAGGCTGGTTAAATAAAGTCTGGAGCAGGTGGGTCAGATGAATGGTGATGAGAAACCGGGCGAAGCTAAGCAGGTGAATGGAATGAACCAATTCATCAGCCAAGATCATGACACTTACCTGTGTAAAGCCCACCTTGATGATTTAGCCGAATCTCCTAAAACTCTGACATACGCAGAACTTTCTATGCATTTCTTCAATTTTGGGCGTATACATAACAAGTCCAGAACTTTAATTCAATTCAGTTCAGCTCATTTCTATATCCATTCACAACACATCAACTCAAGGAACACAGTTCACAGATCATCCAGTCAGATTGATTCAAAGTTTTCTATCTAGGGAAAACCAGCTGATTGCATCGACTCATTGACTCTTCAGCAATCCCTCACACACTAAGCATTAGGCCTTAACTCCCTTTAGAACTTATGTCCAACGCCAGCCTAACTTCTGCATAATGCACGGCAGCCGTAATGCCCAGAAATTATGCACAAGCCACTATCCTGACAGGGCAGCGATGCGCCCACCGAGGCGCCCGACCTGCAGAAAAAGATTCCTTTGATTGCGGTTTTAACCTAGCTGCTTGTTTACCGCCTGCAAAAAAAAAAAAAAAAAAAAAAAAGAACTCTATGAGTAACTTACACTTAACGTATGTCAACCATCAGATAACTGACCCAGGATGTTCAGGGGTATGTTTGTAAAACTTCAGTTTACTTAAGTGAGTTCATAACTTATACAAAACGCACTCATAACTCATCCAACTTAGCGCCAATGTTTTTACAGATTTTTCATATGCTGGTCTAAATTGTCAGGGTGTGACAGCTTAACCTGCTACCTGTAAGGTGCGTCCTCACGGACTAACTTTTATAACAATAAAAACATTTCCTTCATTACTAAATCTGTTCTTTAAGGTCTTCTGGGAAGAATCAGAACTCATCAGAACTTCTTCAGAACCGCCTGAAAGGGAACCTTTTCCACATGTTCTACCAGAACCCAGATTTGTTCTGCAGAAACAGGAGATCTGGAAGCTTTGGGTTCATCTTCCCTGTCGGTTCTGATCCGTAGAATCCTCCAGAACCCCGGAGGGATCAGAGGATTGACTCGTCCTCCTCTGAGCCGCCGCCACCGCCGTCCACCCGGGTTTATGGGCTCCAGAGGAAATGCCTGGACCTTCCAGGCCTGGGCTGGATTACTCCATGGTTGGGACACATCTGGACGGACGGGTCGGTGGGCGTCTCCTCTCTCCTTACAGAAACATCTGCGCGGCGCTTTACTGGCAGACGTTCCTCGCACACTGAGCCTCTGTGCTGCTGCGTCTGGAATGCAGAGGAAGCTGCTAACAGGACAGCTGCAGGGTCAAGTGTCTCAGGATAAAACGCACATGATCCGCGGCGAGGCAAATAAAACCCAGAGACTTTTATGAGTGTCCAGGCGCGGCTGGGAGTCCTGTATAAATAAAAGCTTTTTTATTTGGACACGGGAACACATGATTCAGCACTGAGGCGCCTTTATTGGAAGCACCGCGAGGAGGAATGTCAGGAGAAACATGGCCGCTCCGCTGCTTCCTGATGAAGGCCTCCATCTTTGGTCAGACTGAAGCCAGCCCCTCTGATCAGCCACAGATCCTCAGAAGTTTAATCCTCTCCAGGAGGTTTCTGGGTTTCAGATGAAAGGACGTAAACAGAGCCGCTCTTGTTGTTCCAGATCTATGAGGACGTTTGTTTCCTGCTTTCAGGTCACAAAGCAGAACAACCCGTTCAGACCTCAGAGGCTCTGATGGGACGTCTGAGAAGAGAACAACATGTCCTCATGTGGTTTGAACATCACAAACAACAACAGTCAGATGGCATGAGTGACATTCTGAGCAAAGGATTCTGGGAAAAAAGATGAAGGTCCTCAGAGATTCTGGAGACTGGCTCCAAAACCACTGAAACCAGTCTGCTCTTCACCTCCTGCGCTGGTTGGAGTCTAATGCTTTTAACCCATGATAATCTAGGCAATAAATATCTGGAAAACCTTCAAATAAAACCGAGTCTTTAAACCAGGTTCATTAAAAACTGCTATGAGGCTGAGATTGAATGATGAAAAAGGGGTCCCTATGTCCTCCAGCAGTCTAAGCCTATAGCAGCAGATCTATAGAGATAGCTCAGGTAATCACTGGGGAAAATAACCAGTCATAGATCTACTGAGCAGATCTATAATCTGATGCTTATTCTCCGTTTCTCCTCAGAGACGTCGCCTCCAACCAAACAGCTGCTTACATCTCGTCAGTTTAGATGTTTCGTCCACATTTGTCTTCAATTACTGAGAGGTTTGATGATTTGATTTGGTCTAAATTATGTTTTTATTGGTAAAGAAGGAAGGAACTTTAGATGTGGAGACGTTCGGGGTCAAAGTTCGGTGTCTGAAGAAGAGAAACGTCTAAAATATGACGGACTGAACATCATGGAGCTCGTTTCCTTCACATCAATCATCCTCTTGCTTTTGTTTAGACCTCCTTCTCCTGCTCCTCTCTCCTCGGGCTCGTGCATCATAACTGACCGCTGAAGGTCACGGGGAGATCTGGTTACATCTGCTGACCTCTGACCCTTCCGCTATTAGTCGCCTGTAACTCTGGAATGGAAATAAACGGAGGAAATGAAACCACGGTTCTGTCTTTGGAGGGAACGCGCTCCGTCCTCGCCGTCCGGTGATGGATGAAGGAGGCGGTTACATGATCCGCTCCCAGACAGGAGGCGCAGCCAGAGGGCTCCTCCATGGGTTGGCTTTGCTCCAGGCCTCCATCCTCCTGGAGGAGACGCTGGTGACAGCTTGTTGCTTGGTTCTTCTGGAGTCTGACCCATCTGACCTCAGGAGGCGTCTCTTCTGGACGATTCCAGCCATGAATACGTCCACCTTCAGGAGTCTTCTCCACTCTGCAACATCTGGAAATGTAGCTCTGTGTTTAGAGGTTCTCCAGAGGAATCTCTGCTCTGATCCATGGGGGGCGTTTCCGTGAAGCGCGTATCGAAGCATGATTCGTTTAGGGGAGGAGCCAAAATTGATGATGTCAGAAGCCTCTCTACCGTTATACCACTAGGGATTGGTTAATGGACGAGGTCTACCTGGATCTAGTCCAGGTACACCTCGTACTTGGAAGGATCTAGTCCAGGTAGAGTGAGTCCTTGGAGGATCTAGTCCAGGTAGACCGCGTCCTGGGAAGGATCTAGTCCAGGTAGAGCGCGTCCTTGGAAGGATCTAGTCCAGGTAGAGCGCGTCCTTGGAGGATCTAGTCCAGGTAGAGTGAGTCCTTGGAGGATCTAGTCCAGGTAGAGCGCGTCCTTGGAAGGATCTAGTCCAGGTAGAGTGAGTCCTTGGAGGATCTAGTCCAGGTAGAGTGAGTCCTTGGAGGATCTAGTCCAGGTAGAGTGAGTCCTTGGAGGATCTAGTCCAGGTAGAGTGAGTCCTTGGAGGATCTAGTCCAGGTAGACCGCGTCTTTGGAGGATCTAATCCAGGTAGAGTGAGTCCTTGGAGGATCTAGTCCAGGTAGACCGCGTCGTTGGAGGATCTAGTCCAGGTAGAGCGCGTCCTTGGAGGATCTAGTCCAGGTAGAGCGGCGTCCTTGGAGGATCTAGTCCAGGTAGAGTGAGTCCTTGGAGGATCTAGTCCAGGTAGACCGCGTCGTTGGAGGATCTAGTCCAGGTAGAGCGCGTCCTTGGAAGGATCTAGTCCAGGTAGAGTGAGTCCTTGAAGGATCTAGTCCAGGTAGAGCGCCCCTTGGAGGATCTAGTCCAGGTAGAGCGGCGTCCCCTGGAGGATCTAGTCCAGGTAGAGTGAGTCCTTGGAGGATCTAGTCCAGGTAGACGCGCGTCCTTGGAAGGATCTAGTCCAGGTAGAGTGTGAGTCCTTGGAGGATCTAGTCCAGGTAGAGGTGAGTCCTTGGAGGATCTAGTCCAGGTAGAGTGAGTCCTTGGAGGATCTAGTCCAGGTAGAGTGAGTCCTTGGAGGATCTAGTCCAGGTAGACAGCGTCTTTGGAGGATCTAATCCAGGTAGAGTGAGTCCTTGGAGGATCTAGTCCAGGTAGACCGCGTGGATTTGGAGGATCTAGTCAGGTAGAGCGTCCTTGGAAGGATCTAGTCCAGGTAGAGCGCGTCCTTGGAGGATCTAGTCCAGGTAGAGTGAGTCCTTGGAGGATCTCCAGTCCAGGTAGACCGCGTCCTTGGAGGATCTAGTCCAGGTAGGCGTCCTTGGAGGATCTAGTCCAGGTAGAGTGAGTCCTTGAAGGATCTAGTCCAGGTAGGCGTCCTTGGAGGATCTAGTCCAGGTAGAGCGCGTCCTTGGAGGATCTAGTCCAGGTAGAGTGAGTCCTTGGAGGATCTAGTCCAGGTAGACCGCGTCGTTGGAGGATCTAGTCCAGGTAGAGTGAGTCCTTGGAGGATCTAGTCCAGGTAGAGTGAGTCCTTGGAGGATCTAGTCCAGGTAGAGTGAGTCCTTGGAGGATCTAGTCCAGGTAAGTGAGTCCTTGGAGGATCTAGTCCAGGTAGACCCGCGTCTTTGGAGGATCTAATCCAGGTAGAGTGAGTCCTTGGAGGATCTAGTCCAGGTAGAGCACGTCGTTGGAAGGATCTAGTCCAGGTAGAGCGCATCCTTGGAAAGATCTAGTCCAGGTAGACCCGGCGTCCTTGGAAGGATCTAGTCCAGGTAGACCCGCATCCTTGTAGGATCCAGTCCAGGTAGACCGCGTCCTTGGAAGGATCTAGTCCAGGTAGACCCGCATCCTTGTAGGATCCAGTCCAGGTAGAGCGCGTCCTTGGAAGGATCTAGTCCAGGTAGAGCGCGTCCTTGGAGGATCTAGTCCAGGTAGACCGCATCCTTGGAGGATCCAGTCCAGGTAGAGAGCGTCGTTGGAGGATCTAGTCCAGGTAGACCGCATCCTTGGAGGATCCAGTCCAGGTAGACCGCATCCTTGGAGGATCTAGTCTAGGTAGAGAACGTCCTTGGAGGATTTAGTCTAGGTAGACTGCATCCTTGTAGGATCAGTCCAGGTAGAGCGTCCTTGGAAGGATCTAGTCCAGGTAGAGCGCGTCCTTGGAGGATCTAGTCCAGGTAGAGCCGCATCCTTGGAGGATCCAGTCCAGGTAGAGCGCGTCGTTGGTGGATCTAGTCTAGGTAGACCGCATCCTTGGAGGATCCAGTCCAGGTAGAGAGCGTCTGCTGGAGGATCTAGTCCAGGTAGACCGCATCCTTGGAGGATCTAGTCCAGGTAGAAGCGTCCTTGGAGGATCTAGTCTAGGTAGAGAAGCGTCCTTGGAGGATCTAGTCCAGGTAGAGCCGCCCTTGGAGGATCCAGTCCAGGTAGAGCGGCGTCCTTGGAGGATCTAGTCCAGGTAGAGCGAGTCCTTGGAGGATCTAGTCCAGGTAGACCGGGTCGTTGGATGAATGAATCTGAACACAGATAATTTTACTAACTGAAGCTGACATTTTCACATGAAGCTTGATGAACTGTGGGATCATTGAAGCATTTTGGCTTCATCTCACCATCACTATGTAGGACGGTTCTTCATGATGTTCTCTGGGAAGGTGTCGGGGCCGGGGCCACGGGGGCCCCCCCTGTGGCCCTCCGCTGCTGCAGCAGAACCAGAGGAAAGTCCAGAAGTTCTCAAGACGACGGTTGGAGGCGGAGCTTTTCATTCTCACACCTTTGAAGGAAGAAGATTGACTGAAAACAGGATCTGTGGAAATGTGGATGTTTTCCTCATCAGGTGGAACATCTGGTTCCACGGCGTTCCCAGGATTCCTGTCCCTGCTTATAAAACGGCGACCTGATGTTTAGCCCGTCTGTGGGAAGCCGTCCACATTCCTGCTGCTGTATATAAAGCTCTAAAAGGCTCATGTTTGCTCTCAAACTATGAGACACTTAGCTCTGCTGCTCTCCACATTCTTGATGCTCTCCTGTGTGTATAAAAAGCAGCGACTGACGGACGGAAATATGCCTCTCTGTAAACAAGACGCCGTCCTGTGGCGAGGAATCCACTTACGATAATGTCCCCGATTCCTGCCAAATACCTTGGAGGAAAACATGGGAGCGGATCGTCCGGAGCTCGGCGAGGAGCCGAGGAACCTGCAGGAGAGAAACAGCCAGAAACCTTCAGCCGGCCAGGAGCGGCGGAGAACCGCAGAAATCCCCGTTTCCAGGGGGAAGGGATACACCGTGACACCGCCGCCTTCATTAAACCATTGTTCCAGGTTAAAAAGCAAAAACTAACAGGCTGGGCAGCCAGGAGGCCACGGTGACTCTGGAGGAGCTGCAGCTCCTCATGGAGGAGGAGAGGAGTCCTGTTAGCAGGTCTACTGGCAGCCAGAGAGACAGACGGTGGCAGCATCATGCTGTGGGACAGGAAGCTGCTCAGGGAAGATTCATTAACCCCTTAGCTTCCACGTTTATATACCCTGTTTACAAACATACTGCAAACCCAAATGCCATTGGCCAGTAGATATAATAAATATATAACATCACACGTGTGATGCGTCTCATTTGAAAGCTAAGATCTTCTAGTTTCTACAGAACTTGAGCTACTAAACTTCAAACATGTCCTTAAATATCTTTTTTTCTTCACTCATATTAAATAAACCAATTTTTTATTTTCTATATCTTATAGTTTAACTCTTTAAATCACTGCACTTCCTGTTCATGTTGTGGAAAACAACTGTGTAAAAACTCATGAATCAGAACCAGAACCGGAATCTGAACGAGAATTTGAACTGAAACCAGTTTTGAACCTGAACCAGAACCTGAATTAGAACCTGAACCTGAATCAGAATCAGAATCAGAACCTGAATCTGAACGAGAATTTGAACTGAAACCAGTTTTGAACCTGAACCAGAACCTGAACCAGAACCTGAACCTGAATCAGAATCAGAACCTGAATCTGAACGAGAATTTGAACTAGAACCAGTTTTGAACCTGAACCAGAACCTGAACCTGAATCAGAATCAGAACCTGAATCTGAACGAGAATTTGAACTGAAACCAGTTTTGAACCTGAACCAGAACCTGAATTAGAACCTGAACCTGAATCAGAATCAGAATCAGAACCTGAATCTGAACGAGAATTTGAACTGAAACCAGTTTTGAACCTGAACCAGAACCTGAACCAGAACCTGAACCTGAATCAGAATCAGAACCTGAATCTGAACGAGAATTTGAACTAGAACCAGTTTTGAACCTGAACCAGAACCTGAACCTGAATCAGAATCAGAACCTGAATCTGAACGAGAATTTGAACTGAAACCAGTTTTGAACCTAAATCAGAATCAGAACCTGAATCTGAACGAGAATTTGAACTGTAACCAGTTTTGAACCTAAATCAGAACCTGAATTAGAACCTGAACCTGAATCAGAACCAGAACCGGAATCTGAACGAGAATTTGAACTAGAACCAGTTTTGAACCTGAACCAGAACCTGAATTAGAACCTGAACCTGAACCAGAATCAGAATCAGAACCTGAATCTGAACGAGAATTTGAACTGAAACCAGTTTTGAACCTAAATCAGAACCTGAACCAGAACCTGAATTAGAACCTGAACCTGAATCAGTACCAGAACCGGAATCTGAACGAGAATTTGAACTAGACCCAGTTTTGAACCTGAACCAGAACCTGAATTAGAACCTGAATCTGAATCAGAATCAGAACCTGAATCTGAACGAGAATTTGAACTAGAACCAGTTTTGAACCTGAACCAGAACCTGAACCTGAATCAGAATCAGAATCAGAACCTGAATCTGAACGAGAATTTGAACTGAAACCAGTTTTGAACCTAAATCAGAACCCGAATCAGAACCAGAACCAGACGGTCAGACTGATACTGTGAAGCATTCAGGTTCCATTCTATGCATCATGATTCTAGGATCCCAGTGACCCTGATGTGGGACGTTCAGCAGAAGCTTAGAGCTGATTGGGTGAATAGATCCATAGATCCCGCCTACCGAGGTTTTGGGTCGATCTAATATGGATCCCGGCGCGTTGATAAACGCACAAACTCCACGAGAACTCAGCTTAGAGGTCAGGTCACCAGAACCTGCTGGTTCCAGAACTTACAGTGTAGATCTACAATATTAGAACCAGGAATAAATCTATAAATAAATCTCACAGCTGCACAGCACTCTGTGTCGGTCGGCCATGATGACGTGATGAAGGCAAATAAAAACCTTCTTTATAGAAGTTTCCCACCAGGAAATGAAGCTCGTTCTAGAAAAGTAGCTCTACGCTTTTCTAAAGATCATCCTCATTTCCAGGTAATGATGCAAATTGGGTTAAAAATCCAGATTAAGATTTTTTGTTTTACTTTATTCTCCATTTGTGTGACTTTATAGACGCCCAGCAGCTCTGCTAACCCGATGAAAATTAGAAACTTGATCTTATTCAGGGATATTTGGCTGATTTCTGTATTTTTCAGGACCGATTGATGCCATAAATCAGGAGGAACTGTTGAAAACTCTGTAAAACTCAGCAGAATCATGAACATCCAGAGCTTCCATGACCTTCAGGCCCCACAGTGAGGCTCCTTCTCCATGGATGCAGGAGGAATCCAGATCTGAACTTCAGACCACAGCAGCTCCTCGCTGACCTCTAGTGGCGGCGCTGCTCCTCTGCCTCAGGTTGACCTCGCCTTCCTCTCAGAGGATGAAGCTGAGCTCCTTCTCTACCTGCAGAGCATCAGTTTTCTTGTCTGATGTCATCTGCTGGGCGGAGCTCCAAGCTTTCTTTCTGAAACGGGTTGTTGTATGATGACTTTATTCTCGTAATATTATGATTTTATTATCAAAATACATAAAATAAAAAAATCTCCATCCTGGCCCTAATACTCCATAGTAAAAATACATTTAGAATCTGCATGAAATGACGTTTCTATTCAATTAGGCTTATTAATCGGCCGCCGCAGGTCGGGCTAACGTTAGCCCGCCTGCAGCGGCGCTCTCTCTGCATAGCCATGTTTCAAGTTTTATTTAGTAAAATGTTCATTTGGTTTGTGTTTATCCGACTGTGTTCAGTATTATTCCCCCAATAAATGAAAAAGTTATAAATTATTATTATCTAGAGACTATTAATAATAGGACATAATTAATAACAGGCTCCTAGCTCTGAATGTGGTGATGTCACATGGTGATGTCACTTGGCGAGGAGTCCGTACTCACGTTCCTGTGAATTGAGAAACTTTATTTCACTGATTCACGCAGCAGATGAGTGTGATTCAGTCTGACATCACAGGCTGACATCCCTCAGAATCCAACATGGCCGCCGCAGTGCGCCGTAAACGTCGCAGAAATGAACGTTAGTCCCGCAGTACTAACATGTTGCTGTTAAACTGCCATGCTAGTAATGCTAACAGCATTTAGCCTGCTGGCTAACCAGCAGCTTTACTGCTGTGATGCGACTTCATGAACCTGGTTCTGATTTTTCAGGATTTTCATGAAGGCATCATCAGAAAACCTCAACTTTATGGATTATTTTTACAGAAACGATCTTCAAAAAAAAAAACGCTAATGAGCAACATTTGAGGTAAAACTGGACCTGAGTGACAGTCAAGCTCCAGCCTGACCTTTGACCCCTGAAAGGTAAGGCTGTAAACCAAGGCAGCGGTTTTAAACCCAGAGGTTTCCTCAGCAATTCCCCGCAGTCGCAGCACAAAGGGACCAAATTCCTCCCAGGACTCTAATCTCCTTCCTTCCCTCCTCTCAGCCCTTCATTCACACCCAGAGCGCGGGAGCGCCGGCCCGCCGCGCCGCACACGGTCGGCACAAAGGCGCCGGCTCCTGACCGCAGGCCTGAATAACAGATCTAATTAAAACACAATGCAGCAATTACTGCACTTCCTGCTCCCAGCAGGGCGGACCGGCAGGAAAGGCATCGACTCACAGGTGGGGATAGAATAAAAGAGGAAAAATGAAACCTTTTGGCTGCTTTCACTCCAAACGAGGCGCCATCTTTTCTCCGTTTAATGCGCCTTTATTTGATAACTGGAATCATTTCTACTTCGACCCTCTAACTTCCTGTTGGCCGGGCGGCTCAGAGCTGGAAGAAAAGGATCGTTGTTCCATCAGGTAGCTGAGAACCACGGACAGCCAGAACCGACCCGATGGGACTGCTCAGTGTGAGCCGACCTCCGCCGCTGAATCCCGCTCTGCTCTTGACATTCATCTCCTCTCAGATCACTTGAGCGTGACTTTCCCTCGCCTCGGCCCAGCGTGGAGCCCGAGGGGGGTCCTGGCCAACCGCACTGACATGCATTGTTGGCGTGTCAGCGCGTTCTGGAGAGGGCCACGTGCGTCCAGCCGTCTGGGATGAGAAAAACACGCCGCAGCGCCTGACGGCCTCAAAGAGACTTATCTGGGAGTCAGATTAGAGGCTTTGTATGCGGAGTGACGTCTTGCTATTCTCAGAGGAATTAACATTTTTCCAGCTCTCTCACAGCGAGAACAGTTCTGCTCAAGGACACTTGAGCAAGAAAAATAGCAAAGGCTGAAGCATCTGCAGGATTATCCCTGAATGCAACAACTTTAGCCGTTAGCATTTAGCACGGCAGGGAGGAAAAGCTGCAGAGAGGAAACGAATCATTTCTGAGAATAACCCAGAAAACATTCCTCACCGTCTCCATGGAGAGCGACCCATTCATCGGTACCTGTTAGTAACCAGTCTAAACTGGTTCCCAGTTAGCATCCTAGTGGGGCTGCCTCTTCATGCAGATGATGGAGCTCTGGTGTCTTCAAAACCTGAAGCTGAAGGTCTTATCTAGTCACCCAATGAAGCTCCGCCCCTTTTCTGAACAATCCAAAAATGGGCGGAGCCTGAAGGTACAGTCCTCCTGAGTTCTGGGTTCGGTTTTTATCCCGAAAAGTTTGATTGATGCGACAGGAACATCTGGATGTAAGAGTAGAAACGTGGATCCAGTTGCTGATCTACAGAAATGTTCCCTAGATTGTATCCTGCTGACGCGCTAACAGTCCTTCACTGCAGCATCTGGTTTTGTTGCTCTAATAATCGTTCAAACTAACTTCCTGGTTCTTCAGGGAATGAGCAACCAAAGCAAAGCTGCAGTAATTAAACCCTCAGACCACACAGGGAGCTACATCCACCGCTGGTTTCACCTTCACTCTACTTTGGTTTTTCTTCTGTAGATCCATGAACAACTGAAAGACGCTAAGCTAACCAGAGACAAACCATTGGAGCAGCTGCTGTCAGTGAATGGATGACGGACGGCTGCATTAATGAAGCAAAAACCTCCATCGTTTATTTCTCTTTGAAAAACACTGTTAGAGGCTTTTATTTTGAAAATATATGTCGGAACTGCAGAGGACAATCTGAGAAAACCTTTGGTCGGATATAATTTTTCCTCTATTGGGATAATTTTGTAGATCTGGAACTTTTATCAACTGGTTTCCTATTTTCTAATGATAAATAAATTGAGGATTTTCTTATGAAGAACCTGCTTCTAAAGCTGCATCATGTGACGAAATCTGCCTGAAATCCATAAAGTTTAAAGCAGTAAAGAAAAATAAATAATTTTTGGCAAATCAAGAAAATTAAAAACAAAACAATTCATGTTTTTTTAATTAAAGATCTGATTAAATTTCTTCTGAAAAAACCAGCAGCTGATTTACTGACTCGACATAAAAAGCTTCATTTTCTGATGCTGAATATTTAAAAACATCTTTAAAAATACAGAAAAAAATAAAATACCAGGATAATGACGAACTATTAAAGTTTGCCTAAAGTCAAGAAGTTTGGATCAGCGATAGTTTTTTTTTTTTACTTTAAGAATCTAATGAAACAGATCATTTGTTAAAATATTTAAGTTTTTATGAGGAAAAAATTTTTTTTTTACTTGATGATTTGATCATTTAAAAAAATGTAAAAACCTAAAGTAAGCTTAAAGAAATAAAAAAGTAGCTTGAAGTAAAAAAAAATAATAATAAATATATATATATATATATATATATATATTTACTCTGAATGACCATCTGGTTTGGATTTAATAAGTTTTTCCATCCCTTTAACTCCCTAGTTATTTATAAAATGACTCATAACTTTAAATCTATGAACTGGGATTCACTTGTTTGTTCCAACGCTTTTAAATGCCTGAAATGAATAAATAAATAAAAACAGTGAATAATCCTTCGTTTCTTCAGAGACATGAACTCTTCCAGCTTCTGACTGAACTCATTTGTTGGTTTTAGTGAAGAACCAAACATCGGACTAAGGAATGTCGCTGCTCTGCCTCTGCGTCTGTTTTCCTCTTTAAATCCGATAATAATCTGCTCTCCTGTATCGGGGTCACGCAGAAACGGGCGTCTAAATGAATTTAGAGGGGAAACCTGGGGGTCAGTGGGGGTTAAGTAGGGCGGCGTTGCTCATACGGTCAGCATATCTGATTTAATACGCATCAGAGGGGGGAGGTGGGGGGAGCAAATAAACTGAGCGGATATTAAAGGTCAAAGGTCAGGGAACACATGTTTCTCTGCTGCAGACCTGATGAAGACTTTAGCAGATGAAGGCAGAGGTGCAGATTTGGAGCCGATTCACCTGAAAACATCCCAGAATTTAAACTATTTTACTTTTTAAATCAGCTTTTTATTATTAAATCCTGATTTGGTTCAGATTGTCTGTTAGATACTTTAATCATTCCTCTTTGTTTTAAGCTAACAGTAGATTTTTAGGTGATAGGCACATTAAGCTAGCATGTTAGCTGCAGGTTAGCCCGATTCTTTCATAAAACTAATATAGTATTCTATAGAGATATAGCTGACAAAATAAAGAAAGACTGATCATATACATTTCTATTAAAGCTCCGCCCCTTTTCCTCCCCCTCCAAAACTGGGAGGAGCCTAATTTTACAAGACAAGTTTAATCAGTTCTGACAGCGACACACGGAGCTTCAAGGGGAGTTAGCTGCTCACGCTAGCATTGCTATAGCCATTAGCAGAGCATAGCATGAGCGATCAATGATACTTTATTTGTTTTGCCACTTGTGTCTTTGCTGTGTGTTTGTATATATATATATATTCTGTATTTTTAAACAAGTTATTAATAGTTATATCTGGCTTTATTTTTTTTTTTAAGGTCTGTCCAGGGACAACAGATGAAAAGTAGCCTTTTGGGTCATTCTGGTGCCTGTGAAATAAATAAATATATTTATAATTTTAACATACTCAATTATTGGATGTCATGGTAACCAAACTGTCTGAGTCTCCTATTCAGCTGCTCCGAGTTTAATCGTGTGAAAATCATAATAAAATTAAAACTTATGTTTAAAGTGAAAGAAATGATTCGTGAAATAATCATATCGACTGTGAGAAAACGGAAACTTTATTCTCATAATTTGGTCTCCTGGCTTTTATTAAAAAAAAAAAAAATATTAATTGGTCTTAAGGAAAAAAAAAAAAAAAAAAAAGGTTAAGACTCTTTAATGTCAGGGTTTGGTTGAGGTTTGACGACCCGGATGCAGACGCAGGTGAGTTCTTTAAGGTTTAATTGAAAAGACTTTGTACTCACAGGTAACTGAGGCAGGAATCCAAAAAATCCAACTTAAAATGCAACAGAAACCAGAACCATGGAGACATCAGGGGAAACAAACATCAGGAGCCAGGAAAAGACGAGAAGAGACGAGGAACCAGCCCTGAGGAACTAAACAGGGAGAGTATTTATGGCTGACTGAACAAAGAGAGGATGAACGAGCTGATTGGGAGCAGGTGGGAACAGAGGACAACACCAGAGGGCAGCAGAGGGCAACAAATAAAACCTAAGAACTCAAATATATCCAAAATCACAACAAAAAAAAAGAAAAACATGAATCGAACTCAAAGAAAAATTAACAGAACCAACTCTGTGACATTTAATGATCCGTCTGTGTTAAACCATTAATGTTCCTAATTAATAAAATGCAGGTAGAAAGAAAGAGAATATTTAGAAGTTTTTTTTTAATCATATTTGTTGATGTCCTTCAATAAAATATAGATTTAAACCCTGATCAGTCTGATTTCTTCCATTTTCCTCCCTGGAGACTGAAGGGTTTAATGAGGATCAGAGGAACAGTGATTCTCAGGTACAACTTTTAAACATTTTCAGTATTATAGCTGCTTGGAGCCAAGATGAGATCCACATGGCAACGCTTTCCTTTAACCTTCAAATCCTGGTTTTTATTTTCCTTTCTTTTAAATAATCTTATTAATATTAGCTGAAGCTTTTAAGCAGAAACAAGAACATTGTTTTTGTTTTCCACTATGCCTCAAAATAACCCATGAAAATTAAACTACTGTGGAAAAATGCAGGGCTGAGATGCTCCCATTTCTCCAGGAGGGGGCAGCAGATACATCTTTATGCTTCATTTAGGTCTTAGAAAACCAAATGAATCAATAAAATATAAAATACATCTAGTGGTAAATTAAACCAAAATTTAACAGATTTTAAGTTGCTCCCATATTTGATCATATTTGCTAAAATATTTTCTCTACTTTAAACTTAGAAGTGTTACCAAAGTTTTAAAGTTTGATCAATTTCTGAAAAAACTCAGCAAAGCATGAAGTCTAAAATTATCTCCTTATCTTTTTACCCGGTAGTTTAAGTTTAACATGATTTTTTTTATCTGTTATCATTTAATACATTTCATTAAAGTGTTTAGTATTTAATTGCTGTCATGTAAACACTTTAATGTAAACCCACTCAAATGAGTTTGAACAAACTGAAAACATGACCACCAGGTGGAGCTGTTTCCCCTTTACTCCTTATGAACCAAAGCGGCATAAATCAGCAAAAAATCAAAGAAAACAACTAAAACTTTCATCCTTCCTGCTTCAATCCACTAAATTATCTTTGAAATATTTAAACCTAAGACTCAGATTAAGGAGAAGAAGAAGAATGAGCAGAAAAAACAGCAGCTGGAGAAGAATTCAGTCCCAATGAACCAATAAACTTTAAGACATCCATCCATCATCCATCCATCCATCCATCCATCCATCCATCCATCCATCATCCATCCATCCATCATCCATTTAAAGATTTAATTGAAAGATCACATTAACAACTGAGGCAGGAATCCAAAAATCCAACTTAAAATGCAACAGAAACTTCAGAACCATGGAGACATCAGGGAGCCGGGAAAAGACGAGGAGAGACGAGGAACCAGCCCTGAGGAACTAAACAGGGAGGGAATTTATGGCTGACTGAACAAAGAGAGGACTAATGAGCTGATTGGGAGCAGGTGGGAACAGAGGACAACACTAGAGGGCAGCAGAGGGCAACAAAAAACCTAAGAACTCAAATACATCCAGAAAACACAGCAAAATAGGAATTAAACCAATAAAAAATGGAGCAAGGAAAAACTGAATACTCAAAGGAAAACTGAACAGAACCATCAGACTGGAGATGCTTCTTTAACTGTTAATCACTTCCTGGTCAGTGAGCCCAGAGGTGAGCAGCTGCCTTCTGTAACTCTGAGGAACTTCTCTGATCTAAGATTATAATTTCTATCAGAATCTGTTCTCGTGTCTCCTGGTTATTTACTATAGAGTTTTAGGGCCAGAGATTTTTTATTTATTCATTTATTTATTTTCATTTTGAGAATATAGTCGTAATATTATGTGAATGAAGTCATCATTCATCAACCCAAAGATTTCCTGTTTTGTCAAACCGATGCTAAAGTATAACTTCCCATTATGCTCCACATTCCTCATTTTATGGAAGAAAGGGCTTCTGGGAAGAGTTGGTATAAAATATGACTTGTTTCTTGTAATTTTAGGACTTTATTCTCATAATTTTATTCTCGAAATAGAAAGCAATTCTCTAGCTTTGCCTAATACTGCATCGTAGTGATTTAATGCGTTATAAAGTGTTATTTAAAGATTTATTTTCATTAAATCGATGCAGAGAGAAGGAGCTTGAAGGTGGAAACACAGATTTCTTCTTTAACTAATTAAACATGGAGAGTTTTTCTCCCTCATGAATCCAAACTAATAAACTTCTAAGTAAATGTTTTTCTAAACTGCTTCAAACTGCTAAACTATTTGTATTACTATCATATTTTAATCTCTTCTCGCTTTTATTTTCCTTCTATTTTACTGTTTAACTCACATAAAGCGCTGCAGAGAACGGCTGCAGTTCAGCCAGTCCTCCGCTAGAGGTCAGCGCTGCACAGGACTGAGAGGGGGGGGCATTGAGGATCCGCAAAGGAACCGACAGGAGGAAGTTTTCCAGGAAAGCAAACAGATCCAGTTGATCATCAGCTGCTCAGGTTCTAGATGAGCGGAGCTGAGAGGTCAAAGGTCAAAGGTTCTGCTCTGATTTTCAGCTTTTTGCTCAATTTTCTCTAAATAACTTTAGAGGCTTTGATCTTTAGGAAACTGCCGGTAAAGAAGAAAACTGCATTCATTGGTCAGAGGAGGAGCAGGAGGAGGAGCAGGAGCAGGAGGAGGAGCAGCCCCGCATCCTGGAAGCTCCGCAGCAGCATCCCGGTGAAACTTTCTCCTCCTCTCTGCTCCAGTCTTCAAACTTTCCCTCCTCCTCCTGCTCCTCCTCCTCCTCCCCCCCCCCAGGCTGCGCGGAGCTGCGCCTCTCGGAACTTCTCCTCACTTTGCGTGTCTCTGCGCTGCGTGGAGGTGAAACTTTTCTCCCTTCAGCCGCCGCGCGCCGCGCGCCTCCGATGGCTTTCCACGTGCTTGGAGGCGCTTCTCCTCACTGAGAGCAAAGTTGAGGAGCTGAGGAGGAAGGAGTCAGAGAGAGGAGCGATCCGGGTGAGTCTGCAGACCATGTGCTGTTTGCTCTTTCATTTCTATCACCTTTTTATAACTAATTTATTCAATTAAAAACTAATTTTAATCTATTTATGTTGGATCCATTTGAGAAAATGAGAAAAATTCCTCCTTAAAATCCATCAAATCTTTTCATATTTTTAAATTTAAAGGATAAATAAATTTTTTTCTTTGTCATTTATATTTCAGCTTATTTTAAATTAGCTGAAAATCTCCGACTGTTATAATAATTAAAACCTCCTTTATCTATTTCAACATCAATTCAGAATTTTTTTTGCAGCAGTTAATTTATCATCTTTTTATATTAGATCATTTTCTGAGATAAATCTGCATTTTAAAACCTTAAATCTGCAGAAGAAGAAGAAAGTAAATGTTTGTAGTTTTATTAAAAATGAAGCGCAGCCTCCTTCCTCTCCTTTCTGGCCTCACTCTGGATTTTTTTGTTATTTCTGATCCTGAATGCTTTCTGCGTTCATTTGCATCAGAAGAAAAGTTTTAGTGCGTTTGCTTTTGTGCGGGATGAAGAGTTCCAGCAGTCAGGAGGAGGAGGAGGAGGAGGAGGAATAATGGGGCCCTCCACATTATTCACCGTGACATTCCCAAACCTGGGATGGGGATGTCACTTTCATCCTTCCCCCACGAGCGCCTGTCACTTTCACACATCCTGGCGGGAATTTCTGGGAAAATCACTGCAGAGTTTAATGAGTGAAAAAGAAAATAAAAGTCTGGAAACGATGGATCTACCAGGGGAGCAGGCATGCAAGCCATGAAGGGGGGGGGGATTTAAGAGAGTAAAACTCCCTGCTGTGAAGACTCAAAAGTCTCTTATCCCACAAAACAACAAGTCCACAGCAATTACAGCTCAGCGTGGCCCCCGGGGGCCGCGGGTGCTTTCAGAGAAAAGGCCCCAAACCTGCTTAAACATTCACTAAACAAAACCCGTTTAAATGTTTTTCACTTCTGGAACTTCTCACAACTTTATTCCTCAGAATCCAAACATCAGGATAAGGTTCATGTTTTAGGATTTTTCTGCTGAATACTCCATCTGGGGGTCAGGGGGGCAGGTAGCCTGGAATGATTAAATGCTTTCCAGGCTGCAGCTGCATCATCATTCAGTTATTCAGAGTTAGAAAATTAAAGCCGATTGTTTCCGGTTCTTTATTCTTTATAAGGAAATACCTTAAAAAATGTAAATTTCAGTCAATAGTTTTATTGGAATCCAGGATAAAACTTTATTACCTTTATAACATTTAAAAAAATCTGGATATTTTGATGGTTAAAAATTAATATCAATGTAATAACAAGAACTTCCCTGAACAGATTTAGAAAAATAACCAAAGTGCTTCTAGAAAAACACTCTGAGTGAAATAAACACATTTTATTTTGTTCCAACATTAATGCTGATTCTGACAGATTTTAGTTTATAAACATAAATAGAATTGTTAACAAGGATTATTCACTTTAATGAGCTTTTTACCTTTTTTTCTTGAAAATCAATCAAGTCATTTTTTCTCCATATAAGTGTTTTTGTTCTTGAATGGAGGAAATAAAAGAGACATTTTGCCAAATGAACGAGATAATTTACATTTAAAATAAGGAAACACAATTACATCAAAGTGTATTTTATCTAATTATCTTATTTTAAGAGTAAAAATCCTCATTCTATCGGCAGATCATCTCATTTATCTGCTCAAATTAAGGGTAAATACACCTAATTTAATAAATGTTTACTTGATTCTAGATCATTTTTTTCAGTGCAGGTAATATATCCTAAATCTTTCTTAAATTAAGCAGGTAAGTGAGACAGTTTGACCGATGGAATAAGACAATTAGCATTTAAAATAAAATGCAGTGTCTTATTTCACGTGCATAATATCTTATTTTAGGAATAAAATCTTCATTCTATCAGCAGATCATCTCATTTAGCTGCTCAAATACTTTTAATTTAAGACATTTTTACTTATTTTTAGATCGTTTTTTTCAGTTTAATTGATCAAATGCTAAAATCAGACGTGCAGCCATGTAGCAGCATCTTTGCTGAATGGTTGGATATAGATCTAGTGCTTCTAGACCTCACTGAGGGACGGAAAATCCATCCATTTGTAAGGGGTGCAGGTGATGTAAAACGCTAACTTGTCCTTTAAAAGGGTTAAATATCTTTGTTGAAGCTTCAGCAGGTTTAATCTGAGACGCTCTGATTGATGGAAACGTCAAAGAATAAAAACATTCTAGTTCTTTATCTAAAATGATTTATTTTAATTTATGTTTAATTGTTAGACTGATTTAAATCAAAGCTTTGGTTGTAGTTTAGTTAGAATCACTACAATATATTTCTGTGAAAATTTCATTAATTTCTCAAGATTTTTTGGTGATTTAATGAAAGTTTTAATTTTCTAAACAGGTTAGAAATGTTTTTATTTGTTTGTTTAGTTGGATTTTGTTTTAATCGGAAGCGTGAGGAAAACAAAAATCGGGTTTCTGGGGCTGAACGGCGTCTCTCCTCTCGCTTCCTGTAGCCGGTTTGAACTCTGACCTCTGCGGCTGCTAATGTGTGACTGGATCTCACTGGCGGCTCCAATAACCTCGGATCCTTAGGAAGGGAATACGGGGCCGTGGAGCTGGGGGGCCGTGGAGCCGGGGGCCGCGGGGCCGTGGTTAAGTGATGTCACGCAGGCGGGGATGAACGTCCTCCTCCAGCAGATCCGCCATCAGCAGCAGTAATTAAACTGGATGAGAACAGATCTGAGTTCAGGGAAACCTCAGCAGAACTGACAGGAGGAATCAAAGGTTTGGGGAGGGGGGCCCCGCTGGGGGTCCACTAGGGGCCCAATGGGGGACTGCAGTCCCTCCTCTGTGCCGTGTTGGGATCAGCTTTGATGGGGCTGTTAATTAACTCCTTAAGGGGCGGGGGGATCGCCACCGTCAGGCCGCTGTCTGATCTGAGGGAGCGGCGGCGGCGGCGGCGATGGGAGGATCAGAGATCAGGGACGGTCTGAGGGGTCAGAGCCGCCGGAGACCCGGGCCTTTTCCCGCCCCCCTCTGGGAGGGAGCGGACCTTTCAGACCCCCGTAGGGTCACACTGAGGGGGGGCGTTTATACGCTGCTCTAACGCTGTTTTAACGTCATAAAATCGGACAAATAAATAAAAAACATAAGAGAGTCCCTAAACTTCACACATTTAGACTAAAAATCTTTTTGAGCAAAACTATAAAGCATATATTAAAAGCAAAATAAAATACAGCAAACTAACAGAACCGCAGCAATCAAGCTTTACCGAGTCGTTCCAAAACTATTCATTCATTTCCTGCTAGTTTGATGGATTAATTAGATTCACATGATTCAATTCAATTCAGTCTATTTCTATAGCTCCATTTCCGACATCATGTCATCTCAGGTCACTTTTCCAGTTCACCAGATCATCCAGTCAGATTGATTCAAAGTTTTCTATCTAAAGAAAAACAGCTGATTGCACATCGACTCATTGACTCTTCAGCAGCCCCTCACACCAAGCATGCTTGTAGCGACAGTGGAGAGGAAAAACTATCCCTTGAACAGGAAGAAACCTCTACAAGAACCAGGCTCAGTAGTATGTTCTGAGCGGCCATCTGCTGAGGGAATTTTGACAACAGCAAGTCAAATGAGTTACTAGCCAAGGACCAGCCAATGACCAGCCAAGGACCATCCAAGGACCAGCCAAGGACCAGCCAAGGACAGCCAGCCAATGACCAGCCAAGAAGCCAGCCAATGACCATCCAAGGACCAGCCAAGGACCAGCCAAGGACCATCCAATGACCAGCCAAGGACCAGCCAAGAACCAGCCAAGGACCATCCAAGGACCAGGCAAGGACCAGCCAAGGACCATACAAGGACCAGCCAAGGACCATCCAAGGACCAGCCAATGACCAGCCAATGACCATCCAAGGACCAGCCAATGACCAGCCAGAGGACCAGCCAAGGACCAGCCAAGGACCAGCCAATGACCATCCAAGGACCAGCCAATGACCAGCCAAGGACCAGCCAAGGAATCAATGACAACCAGCCAGCCAGGATACCAGCCAAGGACCATACAAGGACCAGCCAATGACCATCCAAGGACCAGCCAGCCAGCGACCAGCCAATGACCAGCCAAGGACCAGCCCATCCAAGAGACCAGCCAGGACCAGCCAATGACCAGCCAAGGACTAGCCAATGACCAGCCAAGGACCAGCCAATGACCAGCCAAGGACCAGCCAGCCATCCAAGGACCAGCCAAGGACCAGCCAAGAGCCAGCCAAGGACCAGCCAATGACCAAACTGACCAGCCAAGGACCATACAAGGACCAGCCAATGACCAGCCAAGGACCAGCAGCTGACCAGCCAAGGACCAGCCAAGGACCAGCCAGCAGCTGACCATCCAAGGACCAGCCAGCCAACCATCCAAGGACCAGCCAATGACCAGCCAAGGACCAGCCAAGGACCATACAAGGACCATCCAGGGACCAATGACCATCCAAGGACCAGCCAATGACCATCCAAGGACTATCCAATGACCATCCAAGGACTGGCCAAGGACCAACCCAAGGACCAGCCAATGACCATCCAAGGACTTCAGCCAATGACCATCCAAGGACTGGCCAATGACCAGCCAAGGACCAGCCAAAGAACCATCCAAGGACCATCCAAGGACCAAGGACCAATGACCATCCAATGACCATCCAAGGACCATCCAAGGACCATCCAATGACCATAAAGGAAAGTGGGTAGATGCTGAATGGCCACCACTGTAGCGCTCCACCTGAATAGCATTTAAAGCTTTAATTAAAGTATCGTGATCTTTCGTCTGGGATCCTGATGATCAAAGACGTTCATAAAGTTTTCATCCATGCTGTGACTGTAAGTGGCGAGGAGCGGTGGCGTCTGATGGAGGCTGGTTTCCCTCTCTGTACGTGAGGAGGTGGCTAATAATGATGAAGGAATGCCTGGAATGCCTTCCTGCAGCCACACAGGCCTGGCAGGAAGCTTTAGGCTACCTCAAAGAAAGGTCAAGGTCCGCTGAGGCCCACAGGTGGGCGGCGCTCATTCATTTCACCCCATAGGGGTCGGAGAGGGGGGCCTCTGAACCCACCCGTCACATCTGTTGGCCGTTGCAGAGGCCAGGAGGAGATCAGCCACAGGATATTGAACATCCAGGCTCATTCCTCTGAGGGAAATCAGCCTCTTCGTCTTCATGGAGGAGCTGAAAGCGTTGAAACTCCAGGCTGGATCCGGTTCTCCTGGGACTGCCTCCCGGTTCCCCCCTGCGTTCTGTTTCTTCCAGCACATACATCAGGGACGTTGGGTCTCATTTGCTTTTCTTGAAGTTTAGAGGAACCCGTTGGTATAAATTCAGATGTCACCGTTAGCCTCTATTTGTGCCTCCTTGGCTCGTACAATAAACAACCCCGTCTCCACTTGAAGCCGCATTCTATTTTAGAGTAACCACCGACCCGGGCTGCTTTTACACCACGGCTATTATTCAAAGGGAGAATAGGTGCGAGGCCCCGCCATAAATTCCAGCAAGTGGTCCTTGGTAAGGGGGTGCCTCACCGAGGAATTGACTGCGTGCTCCGTGATTTTACTCGGCTATGCGGTGACCTTTCAGGCTTAGACAGAGTCGTTTGTTTGCTTGACAAGAGCCGTTCTAAAAAACAGGGAGACACTTGCTGCTGGTTGTAGCCGTTGATGAGCCGAGGTCTGGTCTGTTACACCTGAGCACCTGACGGAGGGGATGTCGTCACCCTAACAGGTCTGATATCAGGAGCTGGTTGGATTTCATCACGGACACACATCCATGCTCCCTCTGAGCGTTAGCTGGTCTGTCATTAACATCACGTACGTTTTGGACCTTCGGCTACCTCAGATCAGTGCGTCCATCAAACCTACGGTTGAATCAGTGTTCGGCTGCTTAATAATTCGGAATATGTTTCGTTTGATAAAGCAGCTCCGACCGCGCACCCGGGGGGGGCTACTTAAACATGCATTCATGCAGAAAAGTCTTAATGAACAGCTGAGAGGGTCGAAAGAAGAGAAGAAGAGACTGAAGTTGAGGCAAGTTTCTGTGAGAAGAAACATTCATTGACTTCGTCACAATGAGTCAGCAGAAAGGGGTGGGGGTGGGGGCTTATTGTAGAGCCCTTTGTCATCTGTTACCCCCAGATAAATGGATGTTAGGGTTTGTGAAAGGATCCTCAGTCAGCAGCAGGAGGCCTGGTTAATGCACTCAACTATTGACTTGCTAACCGGGTTGTTAGAAACTCCTGCTGGTTAGTTTATGGAGGTTTGAACAGCCAAACAGGAACAGACCAGATGGAGCTACTATGAGGAAAAGCAGAGAGAACATTATAGATAGAACTAACAGATTCTGCAGAGTGGAGAATAGAGATAGAATGAAGCAGAATGATGAAAAAGGGGTCCCTATGTCCTCCAAAGCAGTCTAAGCCTATAGCAGCGAGAACTATAGAGATAGATCAGGATAACTTGAGCCACTCTAACCAGAAGCTTTATCAAAAAGGAAAGTTTAAGCCCTAGCCTTAAAAAGTAGACAGGGTGTCTGCCCTCCCCACGGACTAAAAACTGGTAGTTGGTCTCCACAGGAGGGAGCCTGAGAACTAAAGATCTGCCTCCCATTCTGCTTTCAGAATGGCTAAAGTTGGTTAGAGCTTTAGGAAACCAAGCGTCATAAAATGAGCCGTTGTTTCAGGCTGCAGGCTGCGCTCTGCTAAGCAGCAAACGTTAAGCCTGACTAATATTGATTTGCGAGGACAGATCAGAGAGCCGTAGGCGTGGAGGACGCCCATTATGGTCCTCGTATATCACCTCCACTAAAAGCGGCGTTTTGAATGCGTGCCTGCGTGCGGTGAAGGGCTTCCCAGGAGGCCGCGGCGCCGGCCGCTCACACCTGTTCCACCGATTCATCCTTCGGCTATAAAGACAACGGCAGACAGGAGTGTCAGTCAGACGTTCTGCTTTGTTAGAGGCAGTAAAGATGGCTTCCAGTCACTCAGCAACTCAATGAACGGGGGTTCATCAAAGCTGGAAACCGTCAGCTGCTGAACTCTAGGCTGGTGGCGCTACTTGGGAGGGGAGAGGGGGAGGGGTGCAACTAGACCTGAGGTCTGGATGGAGCTCTGAGCTCCCTGAGCTTTACTTCAGATTAATAATTACATCAAATCAGGACAAAAGTAATGAATAAAAAGGCGAGAAAGTATTCACCCCCCTAAACCCGACAGGCAGGCAGCACCAGTGGTGCTCTGTGAGCTTTGACTTTGACTAGGCCGTTCTAAAGCAATCATTCTGATTCTTCTACTGTCCACATTAGATGCAGCAAAGCAGCCCACACCATCACACCACCACCTCCATGTTTGACACTTTTATGGGGATTTAAAGCCTAAAGGTGTGAATTTTCAGTCCAAGGAGTAGAAGCCTCCCCTGGCTAAAGGCGGAGCCTCCTGTTAGATCCAAACGCCAAATAAAAAATCTATAAAAATGCCAAAATAAAACCCTTAAAAGTACAAAGAAGAATTTTATATTCAGTTAAAGCTGGTCCTTATTTTAATGTCGGTGCATAAACTGCTTTTATTTTGAGAAAACGGCTCCAAACTGGGATGTAATGGTATCAGACCAGTATGAGACCTAGCCCGCGTGGAGACCATCCTGATCTCGCTGCTTTCAAGGTTTCACTCGCAGATCAGTCTGGAGACTCTCCGTTGAAGAAAATTTGGAGCCGTTCACTAAACGAACGTCCAATCAGCGTTGGCTTTGAGGCGGGTTGAGGTGTGACGCAACGAGAAGCGCAACAGTTCAGTCTAAAGAACATGGCGGCTTCAGCCGATGAAACTAGCGTTAGCGTGGCTATNAAGAACATGGCGGCTTCAGCCGATGAAACTAGCGTTAGCGTGGCTATCGAGCAAGTTTTATCGGAATTACAGAGTATTTCTTCACTGAAAGAAGAGCAAAACACTGCTCTGGAGGCTTTTCTCAGAGGAAAAGATGTTTTTGCTCTTCTCCCGACTGGTTTCAGCAAGAGTTTGATCTATCAATTGGCTCCTCTTCGTCGTCGCTCTGTTAGTACGTCATATGCTTCGTTGATCTGATTGGTTTATTTGGCCCGTCTATCACCAACATAGGCCAATCAGCTAACCAGTATTTTCGCCCCTTCCCAAAATTACTTCAACGGAAGGTTATATGAGACCATGACCCAATCCCAAACCGAGCCCTAAACACTAACCCTCTCTTCCTGTGGAGGCAGTGTTGTCACCAGGGGGTGGCCACCTCATTGACCCCCCCACTGGCCAGTGTAAATTGCAGTATCCCTAACCCTGAGTAGGTGTTTACGTAAGTCTTTCTACTTTAAGTATTTCTACAGGTAGATTTACCACAATATTAGATCCAAACCCTGAAATTATGGGCTGGATGTTCTGGGAGCTCTGGGAGGCTTTGGGTCAGACCAGTGATGCTTTCTGGTTCTCAGGCAGGAATCCGATCTGGGTGTCAAACTGAACCAGTTTTTACCGGTTTTGCCAGTGATTCCATGTCAGTAACCGTCCACATACGGAACGCATGGTTTGGAGAATATGCAGTCATCCAGGTCAGAGTCATTCTAAATAAAAGTTTAAAATCAATCCACTGGACTTTGTTTCCAGGTTTGAAGACGTTTCTCTTCCATCCAGGAAGATTTTTCATTCCAAATGTCAGAAATAGCGTTTAGTTCCAGGTTTTATCCAGCCCAACAAAGCCTGGTTTTAGTTTAGAAAACATGCAAATAGAAACGGATGAACGGGTCCCCCCCTTTGGAATGGGGGTCGTTTGGCTTCTTTGTTAGCCTGCAATGCCCCATACCTGTCTATGTCTCTGAAAGGGGGGTCGTTAAAGGGAATAGTTGGCCTGGATGAAGAGGCGAGGTCATTTTCCCTTCTTATTTAGAACCATTACTGTAAGTAACTGGGAACGAACGCTGCCCAGATCAGAACTGGGCTGATTACCGCGCAATAAGGACCGTATGATGAACTGTTCTCTCTTTGCAAAGATAAAATAAAGCGCCGACTGAGTGAAATCCATTGATCTCTATTTATTTAACTAGGGTGAATACTGCTAAACACTTCCTAAAACTTTATCTTTTTATCTCTGTAATGGTAAAGAACCTTTAAAGGAAAGTCTGATCCGTTGGTTATTTCTGACATTTTGAATTTAAGAATCTTCCTGGATGGGAAGAGAAACGTCTTCAAACTTGGAAACAGAGTCTTTTTTTACTTTTTTTGGAACAGTTTGGAGAATGTTTCTGTTTGAGATCATGAGTAATGCAGGAAAAACTACTTTAAGGTAGAAATAAATACTTTCAAACCAGCTTTCATTTGTTGCAGCTGCAGAAAACATGAAAGAAAAACGATGAACTTCAGCTTAAAAAATCCAAACGATAATTTTCCAGGTTAGAAATCATAAAATGCGTCAGTTCTTGATTGTTTTTAAATGTTTCTAATTGTTTTATCTGCAGACTTTAGAGCAGAAGGCTTTGAAAGGAGAAACTTTAAAGATGCTCCTCCTTATCTCTGCTTAGAGAGTCTTCATTTCCCTCCCAGCTTTGAAGATCAAGTCGTATTGTTCAACCATTCAGGCCCCAAAGCCTCCCTGAATGGCGGCGTGGAAAGGTCAACAGCCAAATAAACTTTGATGACATGCAGCCAGGACCCCCACCTCCTTATCCCCCGTCCCCTTTAACACCGGGAACCCCCCCCACCCCGCAGCGGATTGAGCTGTGAGAGGCGGCGCTTGCAGCAGGAGAGCAAACTGCACAACAAGGTTTGCGGTTTGTGAGCAAATCCTCCGACATGTTTGCTCAGCCCTCCAGGATAATCTCCCAGATTCCTGCAGAGTGAAGAGGTGCCAGCGGTTGCAAAGTGTGCCAGGCGGGAACCGCACCGAGGTTTCAGGTTCACGCCAAGTTTATGTCAATACAGAAACCACGCTCACGCCACAGACGCTCAGCTGATGATCTGATGAAAAAGGAAGATCTAGTCTCAGTTTTAATCGCTTTAATCTGGTTGTTCCAGATCAGATTTATGGGGATTTAAAGCCTGAAGGTGCGAGTTTCTGGTCCAGGAAGTAGAAACCTGCCCTGGCTAAAGGCAGAACCTTCTGCTGGATCCAAAATTAAAAAATCTATAAAAATGCAAAAATAAAACCATTAAAAGTACAAAGAAGAATTTATATTCAGTGAAATTCTATTTAGCTTTTAAAATTTCCTTGGCTGGTCCTTGGATGGTCCTTCGTTGGTCCTTGGTTGGTCCTAGATTGGTCCTTGGCTAGTCATTGACTAGTCCTGGATGGTCACTTTGGTTGGTCCTTGGATGGTCCTTTGTTGGTCCTTGGCTGGTCCTTGCTACCTCTGTTGTCCTTGGTTGGTCCTTGATGATCTTTTGGTTGGTCCTTGGTTGGTCCTTTGCTGGTCCTTGGCTCCTTCTGGGCTGGTTCTTTGGATGGTCCTTGGCTGGTCCTTGGTTGGTCCTTGGATGGTCCTTGCATGGTCCTCTTAGTGGTTCTGATGCATCCTGGTTGGTCTCCTTGCATGTTAGGTCTGTTTCTTGATGGTCCTTGGTTGGTCCTGGATGGTCCTTAGCTGGTCCTTTTGGATGGTCCTGGGATGGTCCCAAAGGAACTCTTGCCTGGTCCTTGGGATGGTCCTTCATGGGTCCTTGGTTGGTCCTTGGATGGTCCTTTGCTGGTCCTCTTGGTTGGTCCTCGGCTGGTCCTTGGATGGTCTTTGGATGGTCCTTGGATGGTCCTTAGGCTGGGTCCTGGCTGGTCCTTGGTTGGTCCTTGGCTGGTCCTTGGCTGGTCCTTGGCTAGTGGTCTCTTGGCTGGTCCCTGGATGGTCCTTGATTGTTCCTGGATGGTCCTTGGATGGTTCTCGGTTGGTCCTGGTTGGTCTCTGGCTGGTCCTGATCCTTGGCTGGTCCTGGATGGTCCTTGGCTGTCCCTTGCCTAGTCCCTGGCTGGTCCTTGATGGTCCTGATGGCTGGTCCTTAGCTGGTCTGATGTCCTGGCTGGGTTGGATGGTCCCTGGATGGTCCTTGGCTGGTCCCTGCCTAGTCCTTGGCTGGTCCTTGGATGGTCCTTGGCTGGTCCTTGGTTGGTCCTTGGTTGGTCCTTGGTCCTTGGCTAACGTCCTTGGCTGGTCCTTGATGGTCTTGGCTGGTCCTGGCTAGTCCTTTTGGCTGGTCCTGATGGTCTCTGGCTGGTCCCCTGCCCAGTCCTTTGGCCTGGATGTCCTTGGCTGGTCCTGCTGGTCCTGGCTGGTCCTGGCTGGTCCTTGCTTGGTTGGGTCCTGGCTGGTCCTTGGTTGGTCCCCTGCCTAGTGGCTAGTCCTGCTGGTCCTTGGCTAGTCCTTGACTGGCTGTTCCTTTCTGCCCTCCCTGCTGGTCCTTGGTCCTGGTCTATCCTTGGCTGGTCCTTTCGTCCTTGGCTAGTCCTTGACTGGTCCTTGGCTGCGTCCTTGGTTGGTCCTTGCTGGTCCTGGCTAGTCCTTGGGGTCCTGGCTGGTCCTTGGTTGGTCCTTGGTCCTTGGCTGATGGTCCTTGGTTGGTCCCAGGCTGATCCTTGGTCCTGGCTGGTCCTTGGCTGGTCCTGCTAGTCCTGACTGGTCCGTGGCTAGTCCTGGCTGTTTTAATAAACTGCCTTTACTGTGAGGCAAATGGCTCCAAACTGGGATGTAATGGTAACAGACCAGTATGAGACCCTAACCAGTCCTAAACACTAAAGTCTGGTTTATGCTCAGAAACCATGTGATCTGCACGCCCCTTCCCCCGCCTCCTTCTTGTAGATGATTTCACACCTTTGTCTTTACTTCTACTTCTAGCTGCAGCTCTTTTAAAGCATTTTACTGCCCCCTAAAGGACTGGAGGGAGAAATTTAGCGTCTTACTATTAAATATAGCATGATTAAGAATCTGCACCTCTGCGATTTGAAAATTGCATTTTGGTAAACAGCGATCATATTTCAAATGTAATTATTGCCCAGTTCTAGGTGTCTCTGTGTGGCTATAGATAGGACTGCTGTCCTTTATTCGCGTTTACACCCCCACCTTCAATCGATGCGCCTTCCACAGCTGCCAGTGGAACTTTATTGGGAGTGACACTTGATGGTTGAAGGGTTAGGCGTTAGGGTTAGTTCTACTGAATCTTCGACCATGATCCTCCCCACAGCGCCCCCTCTGGCCACCTGAGCTGCATGTCTTTTCTGCCTTTAGGCAGGCGGCGTTTTTACAGTGTTTCACAGCAGGAAATATTTCCACATGATCCACTTCTTCTGTGTTTAGTTGACGTCTGTTAGCCAGCGGTTTACAGCAATAGGTCGGGGAGGGGCAGCCCATTACTCTATGCTCCAGAGAAACAGAATTTTATGTCCTCCTCAGAGCGCTCGGCTTTAAACGGCCTATCTTCTTCTCCTCTCACAGCGCCGAACCGGCCATGGAGACCCCGTCACCGAGAGCTACGGAGAAGAAGGACAAAATGGACGGCAGCAGCTTCAGCGACGTCCCAAAGAAGGCCTCGCCCTCCGAAACCAGAGGTAACCGGATGTTTAAAAGTTTCTGCAGACCGCCGGATGGACGCTTCGGGTCCATCCGGGGGTCTGCCCGCTGTGACCTGTTTGACAATGAGTCCAGGTCTCACAGGTGCTCAGTCAGGGGGCAAAAGGGGGAGGGACCATGAAATATACATGTCAAAGAAGGTGTGCCGTCCAGGGAGCCAGGTCCCGGCTCTCCTCGGGCCTGATGAGAGACCCTCGGCAGTCAGAGGTGACTCACCGTAGGCGTCTGCCAGGAATCCTAATGGAGCCGGAGCCATGAAAGAATCATGAATGCAGATGGACCCAGTGCGAAGGCTGGGCGTCGTTCCGGTGCCGTTCGAGCGCCTAAACGGCGTGCAGCAGAAAACACGGCGTGACAGCAGAGCAGGGGGGTCGGAGCAGGTGAGGTTTGGTGTTGTTGAACTAAATGCAGAGTAGCAGTGATCCTCACTGGCTGGCAGGAAGAGAGAATACATGTTTAAAAGATGTCCGCCAGCATGTGATGAAAGCCGGGCATAATGAGGCTGAAAGACCTTGTTCTTACCTCCAGAGTATAGAGAAGAAAAAGCAGGGAAAGCGTCTGGGGTCTGATGGAGCCGAGGACGACACGGCGCTTCAAAAACCCACAGAGATGCAAGCTGATGGGCCTCTTTGACATGCAAATTAAACGTGTGATTTAGTGACATTTTTACTCATTCATGGAGGACTTGGTGGCCTGCCATTACAAAGAAACGCTCATTAATTGGTAAAGAGGAGACGGCCTCGTTCCAAAGGAGCAGCAGAGTTTGCAAAAAACTCACAGGCGTCAACTTTTAGCTTATAGGAGAAGATTTCTGACCAAAACTAACCGCTTTATCGCTTCTTACCCAGAAATGTCTCCAAGAAACACAAAGAAATACAATATAAATACCAGAGGAAGCTTTCATGTGACCGTTGGAGTTATGGAGAGAGCAGAGCTGTAGGAAAGTCTGACTGATCAGAACTTCCACCGTCCGCTTCCTGGTCTTTGGCTCCAGGCAACGTTTGCAGATGATCTGAAGCTCTGAAGCAGTAAAACAGGAATCACTCAGAGCGGCCTAATCAAAGTCTGTCAGGGGTTATAAAATCCATAAGTCCAAATGCACCCGGTTCGACCCGAGTGGACCAAAATGGATCAGAATGGACCGAAATCGACCAGGTTGGAACAAAATGGACTAGGTTGGACCAAAATAGACCAGGTTGGACCAAGATGGAGCAAATTGGACCAAAATAGACCAGGTTGGACCAAGATGGAGCAAATTGGACCAAAATAGACCAGGTTGGACCAAAATGGACCAGGTTGGACCAAGATGGAGCAAATTGGACCAAAATAGACCAGGTTGGACCAACATCGACCAGGTTGAACTAAGATGGAGCAAATTGGACCAAAATAGACCAGGTTGGACCAACATCGACCAGGTTGAACTAAGATGGAGCAAATTGGACCAATATAGACCAGGTTGGACCAAGATAGACCAGATTGGACCAAGATGGAGCAAATTGGACCAAAATAGACCAGGTTGGACCAAAATGCACCAGGTTGGACCAAGATAGACCAGGTTGGACCAAAATGGACCAGGTTGGACCAAGATAGACCAGAGTGGACCAAAATGGACCAGGTTGGACCAAAATAGACCAGGTTGGACCAACATCGACCAGGTTGGACCAAGATGGAGCAAATTGGACCAAAATAGACCAGGTTGGACCAAAATGGACCAGCCTGGACCAATATAGACCAGATTGGACCAAAATGGACCAGGTTGGACCAAAATGGACCAGATTGGACCAAAATGGACCAGCTTGGACCAATATAGACCAGATTGGACCAAAATGGACCAGATTGGACCAAAATGGACCAGCTTGGACCAATATAGACCAGATTGGACCAATATAGACCAGATTGGACCAAAATAGACCAGATTGGACCAAAATGGACCAGGTTGGACCAAAATGGACCAGATTGGACCAAAATGGACCAGCTTGGACCAATATAGACCAGATTGGACCAAAATGGACCAGGTTGGACCAAAATGGACCAGATTGGACCAAAATGGACCAGCTTGGACCAATATAGACCAGATTGGACCAAAATAGACCAGATTGGACCAAAATGGATCAGCTTGGACCAATATGGTCACTGGCAGATTGTTTGGAAGTTTATCCCCCATTTACCATCTAAGTAAACTCATCCTCTGTGTGTTTCATCTGTTGATCTTTGGTCTGAGTGTTGGAGATGAAACATCTGAGCCTGATTCTGAAGACAAACACGTCTACTGAGGGTTTTTTGGTTGAACAGCTCGATGTTTCCTCACTTTCAGCTCGAAGCAGCAGAGTTTTCCTTTGCTCAGTCAGAGGCGTTTGATCTGGAGGGAACGGTTCCCTTCACTTGGTTCTGCTGTGGTTCTGATGGACCGCTCCTATCGTTCATTTCACTGGAGGCAAAGGAAAAGCGACTATAGTTAGAACCACGATGCGACCACAATCCAATTATGATGCAGACAAGATAACAGATTATTTATTTTATTAAAAGCCTCAAATATCATTTCCTTCAATATTTAGATTTACTAAACAATGATTTATAGTTTCAGATGCTAAGATGCTACATTTTTATTTCTTTCAATCGGCCATTTCAGCTAAACCTGTTACTTCATGTCATTTAGAAACTATAACTAGAATAGAATTCAACTTTATTGTCATTCCACTGTCACAAGTACAGAGCAATGAAATTAATTCTCTGCAGCACCGGGGAGCAGTGTGGGGTTAAGGGTCTTGCTCAGGGACCCAGAGTGGCAGTCTGTGGGGGTGGGGGATCAAACTCACAACCTCAGGATTCAAAGCCCTATGCCCTACGCTAGGCCGCCACTCCTAGCAACTAAATGCATGAGAAGAGATTTATGATGGAAAACTACAAAAGAATGAAATAGATGCTTGGCTTTTATGGAATGAAAAAAATAAAGATTTGGGTTTTTAATCGATCTGGATTCATGAGACTTTAAATTCCCTGAAAATAAACTCTTTAGTTTGACTTAAATTTTGGCAAAGGTCAAAGGTCAAAAGCAGCTCCTTTTGTTTTGACGATTGCTTAAAAAAACAGATCTTTCCATCTTTATGTCTCAGGTTGGTCTTGATAACGTCCAGATCGTATTTCCCAACTTTCTGCTCGTGTCGTTGGAATATAGAGAATTAAAATATGAACAGGATCAATGTTTGATGGAATGGGCTCCGTCAGAATGGACTGAAGGTTCTGTTGTTCTGAAGGGTCCGGTTGTTCTGAAGGTTCTGTTGTTCTGAAGGGTCCGGTTGTTCTGAAGGTTCTTTTGTCCCAAAGGGTTTCGGTTGTTCTGAAGGGTTCGGTTGTTCTGGAGGATTCTGTTGTCCTGAAGGGTCCAGTTGTTTCCAAGGGTCCAGTCGTTCCCAAGGGTCCGGTTGTTCTGAAGGTTCTGTTGTTCCGAAGGGCCCAGTCTTTCCGAAGGGTCAGTTTTTCCGAAGGGTCCGTTTGTTCCGAAGGGTCCGTTTGTTCTGGAGGGTTCTATTGTTCTGAAGGGTCCAGTTGTTCTGAAGGGTCAGTTTTTTCTGAAGGGTCCGATTTTTCTCAAGGGTCAGGTTGTTCTGAAGGGTCCGTTTGTTCCGAAGGGTCCGGTTGTTCCGAAGGGTCCGGTTGTTCTGGAGGATTCTGTTGTCCTGAAGGGTCCAGTTGTTTCCAAGGGTCCAGTTGTTCCCAGGGGCCAGGTTGTTCCCAAGGGCCTGGTTGTTCTGAAGATTCTGTTGTTCCGAAGGGCCCAGTCTTTCCGAAGGGCCCGGTTGTTCCGAAGGGTCCGGTTGTTCCGAGGGTTCTGTTGTTCTGAAGGGTCCAGTTGTTTCCAAGGGTCCAGTTGTTCCCAGGGGCCTGGTTGTTCTGAAGATTCTGTTGTTCCGAAGGGCCCAGTTGTTCCGAAGGGTTCGGTTGTTTGGAAGGGTCCGGTTGTTCCGAAGGGTCCGGTTGTTCTGGAGGATTCTGTTGTCCTGAAGGGTCCAGTTGTTTCCAAGGGTCCGGTTGTTCCGAAGGTTCTGTTGTTCCGAAGGGCCCGGTTGTTCCGAAGGTTCTGTTGTTCCGAAGGGCCCGGTTGTTCCGAAGGGTTCTGTTGTTCCGAAGGGTCCGGTCCAGATGTTGGGCCTAGTGTGAGCGTCCCAGCATGGAAGTGAGGCTGACAGGCAGGGAGGCCGTTTGTTTCAGAGATGTCAGCGATACTCTGATGAAAGGCGCCTTTAATGAGGTTAAAAGACCTCGTTCTCACCTCCAGAGTAAAGAAGATGGTTCTGACGGAGAGGACGGCGCTGAAGAGTGCTGACACGGATGCAGAGCGACAGGCCACTTTGAAATGCAAATGGCTGCAGCGGTTCTGCGGCAGACCTCCAGTCTAATGAAAGTTGGTGGCCTGCCACGCTGCAGAACCAACGCTAATTGTTCAGAGGAGAACATCAATGTGGGACACGGCTCTGGGTCCGGAGCTGCTGCTGCTCCACTTCTTTCCTCGGCCCTCTTCAATATTTGAACAAAGCCGACTCTTCCCGGCTCCTATAATAATTCCCACAGAGCCTCTGCCGCCTGATTGGGTGGACTTTCCAGATGTTCTGGTTAGCCGCTCGCCTCAGAACCATAAGATGTTAGATTAATGAGAAATCAGCTCGTCGGAGGAGATGGAGTCGCGCTGCAGGCGGTTTAAGGACGTTCTGGGGAGGTTCTCCAGAACCAGCTGATTTGGTCTCCAGGAGGACCTGGGTGGTTCTGGTCCCGGTTTTATTTGATGGAACCAAACTTCCTTAAAACTGTTTTTGACTCAAGTTCTTGCACCGTTTTTCTCCCTGAAGCAGATTTTTTATTTACTTTCCCGTTTCATCAATGTTCGACCCTCTGCCTCTGAATCTCCCAGCAGCTAAAACTAAGAGCCTCTCCATAACTCTTCCTCCCTATCGCCGCCGACCGCTTTAATCTGAAATAAACAAGCAGCGTCGTTTGGCGGCGGCCGTCCCAGCCAATCAGATAGCGGAGAAGCTTAAAAGCGTGTGCCACGCCGATGAGACAAAGCAATTACTTATCTCCGTAATATGCATTATTATTCCAGTTGCCCGCTCCTGATAAGTCAATCTGCAGCTGAGAGCGAGGCAGACCCAGAAAGGTCCTTGAACCTGAAGGCCTTTTTCCATGGAAAAGTACCCAGTGGTGATATACGGCTGCAGGCCCCGTTTATTGTCTGGCTTTGGTTTACTGTTGGCTGCAGGATTCCCGTCACCTAAGTCATGCCCACCTCTGAGCCCCCGACAGCAGCTGTATAACAGCCCGCCCTGTTTTATATTCCCGTCCGGCTTTATTTATTTAGAACAATTTCCTCTCTATCAAAGGACACGGCTAATGCAGAGTTTTAATATGTTATTTACACATAAAAAAACAAGCTATTTACAGCAGCGTCTGTGTGCAGAAGGAGGGGGAAATGAATGGGCCCCGGTTGCACCTCTCCGATCGGTTATATCACAGTTTAACAATCTGGATTGCTAATAGAACCATTTATCATGGAGCGGTCATTTATTTCACGCGGGCAGCGCGGGGTCCTGTTCCCAGAGGCCTATGGAAATGGGCTGCGCATATAATGAAGCTGGAGTGAGACTTGTTTAAAACACGGATGCGTCGCTCTACGAGTCAATTAGAGGGACTCAGGTGGGTTCCTGCTGCTCTCCCCTATCTGCTGGAGTCCTGGGTCCTCCTCCAGCTTACTCTTTGTTCAGAACTAATGGTGGCACGCTGCTTTTGGGTGTGAGGATGGCTGTCATTTAGCAGGAAATCAACCCCAGCAGCAGCTTTTCACCAACTCAAGTCCTCCATCCTCCCCTGACCGAGCTCTGCCGCTCTGCTAATAGATTCAAATGAGCGCTTGTATTTCCTCTGACAGCTCGCATCTGTCTGCTTATGCCACAGCGCTGCGATTTACGCCGTGCCCGGGACCTTGGTGATTCCCGGCCCATTGGCAATAACCCAGGGTATTTAGATGGAAAATATTATTGGGAAAAGCAGGAAAATGACAAAGAATCCGCTGAATCTTATTGATGCGCGTGTCAGTCTGCAGACGTCGGCCGTGGAGAAATGATGTCGCCATGAATTAGGGATGAAGCTTTCCCCTCCGATTTTTATACATATGCGTTCAGAGGATTGATTCAAATCCGATTTATTCTGGATTAGTTAAATTTAGAGTTATTGCCTTTTTTTAAAATAACCTTTCTTTATTCAGAGACTGAAACACATCACAGGTGATCCTTAAAGGAAAACCCCTTATTCTCCATTAGAAACTTTCACACATTTGACTTGAAGGAAAGTTGGATCAACAATAAACTGAAAAAAGAAACGTTGGGGGAAAAAAACACTTAATAATAATAAAAAGAAAATATTTTTTTCGGGTCAATTATACAAGAGGATTAGGGTCACTGAAGAAATAAAAAAAAACTTAACTAATTTTTAAATATTATTTCAGTTTAAGATGGAAATACATTCTGACTTTAATCTCAGAATTTTTGATTTTAATATCAAATTCTGACTTTCTCAGAATTTTGATTTTTATCCTAATCTCCAAATTCTGACTTTACAATCTCAGAATTCTGACTTTTAATCTCAGAATTCTGACTTTTCTCAGAATTTTGATTTTGCCATCAAAATTCTGACTTTAATCTCAAATTCTGACTTTTTTCTGAATTGCGACTTTAATCTCAGAATTCTGACTTTTCATAAATTCTGACTTTAATCTCAGAATTTTGATTTTTTTTAAATAAATTTGACTTTTTTTCTCTCCAAATTTTGATTTAATCTCCAGAATTCTGACTTTTATCTCGAATTCTGACTTTTAATCTTGGAATTCTGACTTTTTTCTCAAATTTTTTGACTTTAATGTAAGAATTCTGACTTTTATCTCCAAATTCTGACTTTAATCTCCAGAATTTTTACTTTAATCTCAAAATTCTGACTTTTTCTCTTGCAATTCTGACTTTTCTCAGACTTCTGATTTTTCAATCTCAGACTTCTGATTTTAATCTCAGAATTCTGACTTTTAATCTCAGAAATTTGACTTTAATCAGAATTCTGACTTTTTCTCAAAATTCTGACTTTTTAGAATTCTGACTTTATCTCAGAATTCTGACTTTATCTTGGAATTTTTAATATATCAGAATTCTGACTTTTATCTTGGAATTCTGGACTTTTTCTCAGAATTTTGATTTTTAATCTCAGAATTCTGACTTTTAAATCTCGAATTCCACCTCCTTTAATCTTGGAATTCACGATTCTTTTTTCTGCACTTCTGACTTTATTGTCTCAGAATTTTGACTTTCATCTTGGAATTCTGACTTTTTCTCAGAATTGCTGATTTTTTCTCAAGAATTCTGACTTCTGTCTCAAAATTCTGACTTTTAATCTTGGAATTCTGGACTTTTTCTCTTCAGAATTCTGACTTCCATCCTCTCAGAATTTTTGATTTTAATTTTCTGGAATTCTGATCTTTTTATATATGAATTCTGACTTTTTCTCCAAATTCTGACTTTATCTCAGAAAATTTTGATTTTAATTTCAGAATTCTGACTTTTTCTCAGCGAATTCTGACTTTTTTTTCTTGCCAGAATTCTGACTTTTTTTTTCTCAGAATTCTGACTTCAATCTGAGAATTGTGGATCTTACTGTAGATGGGCCCCATGAAGGCAGAGAGATTGTGGGAGCACTCAGCTTCACTGACAAAGATGTGTATATCTTTTGAGAGAAACAGATACACATTGGGTGGAAAATTATGGAATTAGAGAGACTTTTCCATCCCTGAGGATCCCTGGTGATGCCCTATTTGATTAATGGAAGAAGCTGGGGAAATTAAAACAAAGAGGAGAACTAGACTCTAAAACAGACATGGCTACGGCTGGATGCTAACATGTTTGTTAGCTGTCAGAATTCAGTCAGAATTCTCAGATTAAAGTCAGAATTCTGACTTTTTCCTCACATTATACTGAAATAAAATTAAAAAATCCGTTAACTTTATTTTTTCAGTGGCCCTAATCCTCTTGGCGTAGTTTATTGGACTGTTTTACCGGATGAAACCAAAGCTCCATTTTTCATCCAGTCGCTAATCTTCCAGTCGGATAGATATTCACACACAATCAGGTCCGTTCACATTTAATTAGAAACTGAACACAAAAGATAAACCTTTAAACAAGATGAACTCTTCCGATTCATTTAAATGATACGGCTACCTAGCTATACGGCTAACTGTTCCATTACAGATGAAAAACAGCTAGCGAATGCTAAGCTACGTAGCTTTTACAGTTCTCAGCTGTTTTTTTTTATCAACTTTAACTACTTTTATTATTCCAATTTAAAATAAAATATGATAAATTTAGCACTTTAGTCTACTTTACCTGTTTGATGGCTTATGATTATAAGTGAAAGGTAAAAGAAAAGAGGGCTAACTCAGAGGAATTTAAGGAATTAGTGATTTATATAAAGATTTTTTATTTGAAGTAAAATTTAGATAGTTTTAGTTATTAGATACAATTTCTGTAAAAGTTTTTAATCATTTACTCTTGTTGATTTAATTCAATAAGTCAATAAAAAGGCCTAAAATCTGATGCTAACTGGTTAGCTTCAGCAGTTTGCTGTAGTCAGAAAATTTGTTTTTCTTTAGATTAAATCCTTAGTAAACTGGCACAAAAAGTAAAAGGCTTCATGGTTTTCACTAGCTGCTGTTTATTTTATGCTTTTGTTGAAGTAATTTGGAACAAATTGTCATATTTTCTACAATCTAAATAAAAATACTATATGGTTTATTTTATTAGTATTAATCAATTAATGTTAGCTAGCCTGCTAGCTTTGGTCATTTTAAGCACTTTCTGTGAGTTTTAGCCAGAAAAAACAGTCGGCCATCTTAGTATTTACATTTTGTTGTGTTTAAAGTCACAGAAATCACAGAATAGAGCTTAGAATAGATTATATCCTTTATCTTCACTGAAAACCTTCAAAATAAATGCGTTTCGTTTAGTTTTTATTTTTATCTGGGTTGCATTTTGAGGGATATCTGCTAATGAACTTGGCTTCCATGCAGATGATCTCATGGTAAATGTTTGACAGGAGGTTTATCTTTTCTCTTTTTCATCCCCTTTTTCTCTCTGCTTTTCGTCAGCGTGTGTAAACTAGGCCAGAGGAGGCTGCCGCTAATGATTTGATTAACTGGCTTTGGTGGCTCCTGACATACATCTTGCTGAGAGTGAGTTTGTCGTTGGAGAAGGAGATTGATGAGGGCGGCGCTCCCCGACCCGCAGTTCCTCCCTTTTTGTGCCTCCCAGGTCTTTCTGCTGAGTCTGGCCGGTTCGCAGGGGAGGACCGAAAGTACTTAGCACCTCCGAGGCTGTCCCAGGACACAATAAGTGGGGGGTTGAAACCTAAACAGGCGTAGCATTCCCATATATATCAAAAGAAAGAAGAATACATCTGATCTGAAAGGAAAATGCTCTTAGCTGCAGCTTTGGATCCAAATATGTGAAGTTTTCTTTATTGAAAAAGCTAATTTTATATTTAAACGTTGGAGTGTTCTACAAATACCTCAATATAAATCTACTAATTAATTTTCTCATCAATTCTGAGGTTGAGCTTCAAACTGGGAGTCAATTAGAAACTGGAAAAATGCTGGGATTAGCTGGAATGTGGCGACTCCTGTTAGCATACCCCGTCAGACCAGCATACATATAGTCAATACGCATTCGCACGAAGTCAGATTTGAGTTTAACCCTTTAATTTTGTACAAAAAATAAAAATTAAACTACCTCAATGGGCGTGTAACCCTTTAGTAAGTAATTAAATAGTTTTTTTGTACATGATTAAAGGTATACACATCGTTAAGGGAGTTTAAAGTCTACTTTTTGTACAAAACTAAAGGGATAAACAGGTATTAACTGCGGGTATGCTGGTCTGACAGAACCCAGTAAATGGTATTTTAGGCGCAGCAGATCAGCGATAAGGACAGATTTCTTTATCACGCAGGTGGACAGTGAGTAATTGATGGCGGCCCTCTGTGTTTGTGTGTGTGGGGGGGGCTCTGTGGGGGTCAGGGCCCGACTGGCAGAGAAAAATGCCGCCGCAAACGGCTCAGCGTCCACCTCCCGACTCCAAAAGGACGGCCACTAATCTTCCTGAGAAGGAGCGGATGAAGAAGAAGAGGGGGCGAGTGGTTCTTTCTCTTGCTTTCCTGCCTTTTTGGCTTAATGAGGCCCCTGCCCGAGCGTGAACTGAGAAGCCCCCCACAGATTTGGCGCAGGCTTTTTTTTTTCAGACCCAAACTGGCTTTTAATGCTCGATATTTTAGAAGAAAAGAAGGATGAACTGCTGAAAAATATATGGGTTTCCCGAAAATAACCTCAAACCTGGTATTTAGATTTTAACGTTTTAAAATAACAAAGTTGCTCAGACATTTTTTTAGATGCAGCACTCGGTTTTGCTCCATTTCGCAGTAGAACTGCTCTGATGCCAAAAAACCAGCAACAAACTGGAACCAGTTAGGGCTGAATTACTGAAGATGACGATGATGATGATGTTAAAATTGCTGATGGAGTCAGATAAACATGTTCAACAGAGCGCATTTAGTGAATTTTGGGGCTCCTAGGCAAAAGTCAGGCAAGGGTTAGCCCTCTAAAACTTAGAAATACCACATAAAACAGCCCCGTTATCCAGATAGAGAAATGTTAATAGAGATAGAGGTCATGTTCCATTCTCTGTTCCTGAGTTTTGTCCCTTTTCTTGTTCCTTTCTCTTACTTTTCTCTCATAACCGGCCCAAACCAGAACAAGGGCTGATTAAATGCAGTAAGGGCCGAACTTTATTTCTTTGCAAAAGTTAAAAATAAATTTCAGCGATCGGAGTGAAATCACACCGCATCAATGTCACACGATTATTTCTAAACGGGAGTAGGCCAAGGTTTAATTTCCTGATGAAATAATAGCTGCATGTGAATTTCGACAGACAGGCAGACAAGATGGAGGAGAGCAGGGCGATTGTTACCAATCTACTGCGCTCTGGAGAGCAGAGGATTCATTGCTTTTTAGGATGTTGTCTCCAAAGTCTCCAGTGGCATTTTCTGATGGCATTTTAGCCAAAGGAATTTTTATCAAAAGTATAATTAATGAGAATAAATAAGAACCAGTTGCTACATTAACCATACATAGAAGACAGGAAGTTTATGGGTGGGCTCCCCAGAAACTTGGGGCCCTAGGCACCTGCTTCCAGTGTCTAATGGTAAATCCGCCCCTGTCAAATTAAAGGTTCCGCCATTAAAAGCTTATTTGATCCAAAAAACTTTGATTATTGGTTCTCCTCTACTGGGTGGTGTTTACTGGTCTAGGGGGCGCCACTGGGTCGCCTTCCTCTGAAACCACAACAACACAAACATTTTAGTGACTGTTGCTGAATAAGAATGTTGGAAGAAACAAACGTCCTTCAGATTCCCAGAGAAAAGGAGGAACCTGATCCGTCCTTCTGGGATAAATTCATCTGAGGAGCAAATATTTCCCTGTAATTGAGAAAATTCCTCCTAAAACCCTCTGATCCAGGAAGTGTTTCATCTTTCCAATAGAAACATGCATTTCCAGCTCTGATCCGTTCGCTCCGGGATGCGTTTCTTTCCCGGATCCTGAGACGTTCCAGAGCGTCCCAGCTCGTCGGACGTTCCCTGATCTCCGATGTTCGCTCCGTTTCCGCTTCATTATTTCTTCCCTCTGCGATCAAAGAACAAACATTTTATTTACTCTGGGCGAGCAGAGACATGGATCAGCATGAAGTGGTCGTTTCCTCCTGTTGTCCGGGTTGCTCCTCTCGTTGAGTGCTTCAGAATGTGGCCCCTGCACGCGGCCCCTGCACCCCCCCGTTATCGGAGCGTCTCTCAGACCATATGTGAGACACAATCATCCTGGATAATGGGCTTTCTGCAGCTCTTTGTAAACATTTAGCTTGATGACTTTCCAAGATGCCCTGATCCTGGTTTATCTGAAGTTCCTCCTCAAACGCTCAGATTAGACGGACTAAGTGAAAACAGAACCGCCGCTTTTCCTAAACCTGCTCTATTTATAGCGGCTGGTAGATTAGAGGAGCTTCGGCCCTGGGACTCTGCTGCCTTGTTAGTAGTTTTCAGGCCCTGAGTCATTAGAGCGGCTCCCACTAACATGGCCTAAATATTTCAGATGAATCACACAAACAAACATGAAACCTGAGTTCTGGACGGCGAGATGTGAAGAGGAGCTAAAATGATGGCGATTGGGAGCAGATTTACGGAGTAAATGTTTAATCAGAGGAACACAGATGGAGTTATTGTGTTTGGTTCTGCAGCTCGCCGTTGGCCGAGCTTCAGCCGGCGTCTGCTAACATCCATCTCCTGATGACAGGGAAGTTTGCAGGAGCGGCGTCCAAAAACAACACGCTACATTCCTGCAGATTTACAGCGCAGCGTTTGGGAGCCATGAACCAGTGTTCCTGAGGATTACTAACTCCTCTCCTCGTCTTCTTCTGCAGCGTTGTCCTGCACGCCGTCCCTCCTTTACTGGTCGGTAAATTAGGCCGGGGCTGCAGGCTCGTGTTTAAATAAACCAGATTTCATTCTGAATTAGATGAATCTTTCTGCCTTAAAGTTGCAGATTTGAAGCTAAGAGCTGAAACGTGAAGCTGCCGCGGCGTTTGGAGCATCTTCCAGGAGGTTAAATGCTGCTGGATGAGTGTGAAGGAAAACGGTGACGCTGTGTGTCGGAGTGTGTGTTGGTTTAACTTGTGACCTGCTGAGCAAACAGAGGAAAGAAGGAATAAACCAAAGCCCAGACCAGGAGGGGAGGCTCTAACCTCCTGATCAGATCCCATTCAAAATGGCCCTTCCCAGTAAAACAGCAGCCGAATGGCAGCAAAATCCCCTCCAACTTCCAGCCACCGGCCTTCTCCTGGGCGTGCATATTTACTTACTGACTCCATCCTTTCACTGAATTACAGGGTCTGACCAGGAGATGGCGCTTCTCTTTAGATCTTAATGTCCACAAATCATGACAGAAAGAATATTTTAGTACAAAGTTTGATGTTTAAAAATCAATTGTAGGGGACCAACCAAGGACCAACCAAGGACCAGCGAAGAACTAGCCAAGGACTAGCCAAGGACTAGCCAATGACCAGCCAAGGACT
>JAGKQL010000067.1:3528487-3556448 GCA_018398635.1 Cyprinodon brontotheroides | reverse complement strand
TCAAAAAGGAAAGTTTTAAGCCTAGCCTTAAAAGTAGACAGGGTGTCCGCCTCACGGACTAAAACTGGTAGTTGGTTCCACAGGAGAGGAGCCTGATAACTAAAAGATCTGCCTCCCATTCTACTTTTAGAAGTTCTAGGAACCACTAGTAAAACCTGCAGATTGAGAACGAAGTGCTCTGTTAGGAACATGGGAATTGGTGCCAAATTGCGATTTGCAAATGCGATTAATTGGCTAACCCTAATAACGATTTCTCATTGCCCCCCCCGTCTCTGACCTTGTGTGTAAACATCTTGAGTCAGTGAGGAGGTTTCTCAGCGCTGCTGTGCTTCTCCAGAGGAGTTGTTTGGATAGAGGAGCAGAAGAAAGCTTTTCCCAGAGCTGTCAGTCCCGCTTTGAGTCTGGGCTGCGGTCTCCCTTCACACGCTCCATCACCCTGTCTAGTTCAAAGCCCTTCTAGCTGCAGGTCTTTGTCAAAAGCTTGGTTGGAGACCTTTTATGTCCAAGATGTAGGATTTCTTAGCACGACTTTGATTATTTATTTATTCCACTTCTCTTGTGTGATAGTGCCAATACTTTACACGAAAGCGCTCGGCTTGCTCTGAAATTCCCGCTGCTTTATTGTAGCCCCCTTTTTTTCCTTTGAAATTCCTCTCAGTTCCTCACTTCTGCTCTTCCCGTTTGTCCTTGCAGCCCCCCAGCACCTCTTCCCCACCTTCCACACGCCGATCCCCATCGACATCCGGCACCATGAAGGACGGTACCACTACGAGCCCCACGCTCTGCACGCCATGCACAGGTACGCCAGCCTTTCTACGAGCAGCTTCAGAGGCTGGATCTGATCCGCTCTGAGGTCTTTAAAGCTTTCTGAGTCAAATCTAAACATCACATCTAATTTCTACTGTACAGAACAAAGCTTGTTTTCTCCTCTTAACTCTGGAGCGTTTGTAAGCCGACGCTGATTGGAGTTGAGCATTTGCCAACTCCAGTATGAAAAGAAGACGACGCACGCTGATTCCAAAGTGAATAAGCAATTCCTCCTCTGCAGCTCCTGTTTCCGATAGGAGCGCTGCTCTTTGGGCTCCATCCGTCAGCGGTTCAAACGCCTCGGAGAACTCTGCAGCTTGGCTGCAGGAATCTAAACCTTAGAGGGAAAACTCCTTGTTTTGTGATCAAGGTGCCATGATAGATCTTTTTAACAGTCGTCATGTTTTGGTTCAAGGAGACTTGCCTGAAAGTTTTACTGGATTAAAGCGTTTTTATGGGTCCAAACTATGCCGTTTGCTTTGATATTAGAACAAATATGTTCCAATCCTAACAGTAGCAGCCATTTAGAACGGTCATTCCCAGTCAAAAGCAGCAAAATCCCCTCCAACTTCCAGCCACTGGCCTTCTCCTGGGCCTGCATATTTTATTACTGACTCCACCCTTTTACCGAATTACAGGGTCTGACCAGCAGATGGCGCTTCTCTTTAGAATTTAATGACCATAAATCATGACAGAAAGAATATTTTAGTACAAAGATTGATGTTTGAGAACGAATTGTAGGGGACCAGCCAAGGACCAGCCAAGGACCAGCCAGCCAAGGATCAGACAACAACCACTGTACAAGGACCAGCCAAGTGACCAGCCAAGAACCACAGCCAAGGATCAGCTAAGAACCAGCCAAGGACCAGTCAAGCGACCAGCCAAGGACCAGCCAAGAACCAGCCAAGAACCAGCGCCAAGGACCAGCCAAGAACCAGCCAAGGATCAGCTAAGAACCAGCCAAGAACCAGCCAGGAACCAGCCAAGGATCAGCCAAGAACCAGCCAAGGACCAGCCAGGAACCAGCCAAGGACCAGCCAAGAACCGCCAGCCAAGGACCAGCTAAGAACCAGCCAAGGATCAGCCAAGGACCAGCTACAAGGAACAGCTAAGAAACTGTGCCAAGGGATCAGCCAAGAACCAGCACAAGGATCAGCTAAGAACCAGCCAAGTGACCAGCCAAGAACCAGCCAAGGACTCAGCTGAAGACTGTAGCCAAGAACCAGCCAAGGATCAGCTAAGAACCAGCCAAGAACTGTAGCCAAGGACCAGCTAAGAACCAGCCAAGGACCAGCTAAGAACCAGCCAGGACCAGCCAAGAACCAGCCAAGGATCAGCCAAGAACCATCCAGCACCAGCCAAGGACCAGCCAAGGACCAGCCAGGAACCAGCCAAGCGATCAGACAAGTGACTATTGTATGGGACCTGCCAAGACCAGCCAAGGACCAGCCAAGTGACCAGCAAGGACCAGCCAAGGATCAGCTAAGCGACCAGCCAAGGACCAGCCAAGCGACACCACAGCCAAGGACCAGCCAAGTGATCTCCCCCAATCAGGCAAGGATCAGACAAGGACCAGACAAGGATCGTAGCTAAGGACCAGCCAAGAACCAGCCAAGTGACCGGCTACAAGGACCAGCCAAGGATCAGGACAAAGTGACCAGCCAAGAACCAGCCAAGTGACTCAGCCTAAGAACCAGCCAAGTGACCAGCCAAGGATCAGGCAAGGATCAGGATAAGAACCAGCGCCATTGATCAGCTGCTAAGAACCAGCCAAGTGACCAGCCACAAGTGATCAGCCAAGAACCAGCCAAGGACCAGCCAGGAACCAGCTAAGGATCAGCCAAGAACCAGCCAAGGACCAGCCAGGAACCAGCCAAGTGATCAGCCAAGAACCAGCCAAGGACCAAGCTACCAGCCAATAAAGCAGCTATTTTAACACCCACAAAACCGTTGTGAACGCCGAGAGAAGGTTATAACCATCATGGTTTTGGCAAGAACTTATGTTATCTTGCGCCATGAAAATGTTAGTATACGTACCGACAAGTATCTTAGAAGGATCACAGCTTTGTCAGCAGTGGTTCTGGCCTGGGAACTCTGCCATTCTGTCCGGTCTCTCTGTGATGGGCGAATCCTGACCTCTGACCCTAAGTAAGGCCAAAAGATCTCTCTGCTGTACCGCGTTCCCTCCATATTGAGGACGGTTCTGGTTCCCTGCAGACCCAAAGTCTTTAAAATCGTTCTGTAACCCAGACTGATCAAAGCCAGAGACGTTTCTAATCTGTTTAATTTCTCCAGATTAAGTCATGGTGCGTCACCTTTGAAGTTGGCCTACTTCATGCTGTTAGGCAGGTTCCATGTGGTGATTCAGAATATATTTTTTTTCTAAATTGTTCTGGAGTTGCAGTCTCAGTGGTTGTTAGAGGCCTGTTAAGCACTGGTTAAACTGGTTCCGGTCTCAGCGATGTCCTGAGACTGGAAATCGTGCTTCAAAGCCAAAGCTAGAGCTTCTCTAAATGCTACATGTGTGTATTTGCTCAGATCGTGCACCTTTAAAGGTCAAAGCTACAGCAAGGCCCACCTGCTCTCCCTCTACTGGTGTCCAGCCAGCTGTCTTGTCCGTCTGGTCGGGGAATTTAGTTTCTCTTATTTCATACATTAATTTATTCTATTTCCTCACTATAAAAGTTTTCACTCTGCCTGTTTCACCTGCAAGGCCAAACAATGCCTGCCTGAGGGAGTTTGTAGACCAGCAGAGCTTTCTTCCATAACAAACCAGATTCTTTTCTTTATCTTTATTCATAAAATGTTACTGCTTAACCAAAAGTGTCTGTAATTTGTTTTGACTCTGACTACTTTCCATTATTGTAACTAAGGAGGAACGAACGCTGCTCAGGCAGAACAGGGCTGATTATGGTGCAATAAGTGTCGTATGATGAACCGTTTTCTCTTTGCAAAGATGAAATAAGTGCTGACTGAGTGAAATCCATTGATCTCCATTTATTTAACCGGAGCAAATAGTGGAATACTTTTTTCCCATGACATCCATTTATGCTAACGCTAACCAAAGCAGACGTATCTATTTAGAGGAACCTCTGAGTTTCTTTGCTAGTTCCCATTGGTTTTCCTAGATGGCAGGAGTGAGTCGTTGCTATATTTGGGCAAAAATGGCCGCTCCCAGACTCACAGACAAAAATGATTATTTGTTCACTGATTAACGATAATTTCATGAATTAGTTTTAGGTGTAAATAATGATCCATTGATTATTCCTCGCTGACCGGACATTTCCTATCGGAGGAACATAAACCAGAGAAGAAGAACTCCAGCCTGCTCTTCCTTTAACGTCGATGTTGGCATCATAACCAGAAGTTAATAGCTTTTGATTTTAGACCCTTCAAAAGTTATTAAACAATTATAAATGAAACCTTTTAATGAAAAAACTGAAGTTATGACCTTTAAATTTATAGCTTGAAATGAAATTATCTCCCCTATTTTATCTCCTTTTATAAATTCTACATTTTTAACGTCAGTTGAAACCTTAAATTATGTTTGTTTGTTTTTTTTAACGATTCGGTTCCCAGAAACGGCTCATATTTTACTGATGGGGCCTAATTGCTCCCTTCTCTGTGAAAGAATTTATTTGCTCATGTTTCCATATAAAAATGCTGTCATAAACGAAGATGAAACGCGTTATTGAACAAATCTGCAGCAGCGTTTTGCTTTTATTATGAACTTTCTGGTTAATGGAGTCCAGCCTGGAAGGTTCCAGCTGTTAATTACTGGGAATAACAGGTGTTTTTGCTCCCATATCAAAGACGTTGGGATGTTTGTTTGGTATCAATCTGCAGCTCGCTCCATTAGCGGCGATCGACAGCTCCGGGTCCATCACCGATGACACGAGCCTGCCCGCCTCTTTTCTTTCATTAACAGGCTGTTTGTGGAGCTAATCTGCGCTGTGCAGGCCTGCTGCCCCGGGGTGACGCCGTAATTAAACTCCCAGGGGTCAGAGGTCATGACTGTGGCTGCAGCCGCGGTTCAAACGTGGCCATTTTTTCCCACTCATGGCTTCAGCTCCTGCTGAACCAAACTTACTTTATCACAGAGGAAAAAACTGGCGCCGCGACGAGAAGTCAATAGAATCCTGCGAGTGGTGCTCTTACATTTAAATTCACAGATTTGATGGTGATGCATACTTCGCGCCTGGCGGCAGCAGGGCTATTCATCACCGCGGCTGAGGGAGAGGAGGGGCGGGGGGGGAGGGCTGTCCGTGGACTTGGCCACCTTGATTAATGTGATTTGATCTTGACAGTGGACCCCTAATTCATCAAGACCTTGATCTGGCTGTCGCTCCCCCCTGCCTGCGCCAAATTCACCTAATTACAGGAACATTGCGCAGCAAATTAAGTGCGCTGTCATTTGTCGCCCAGCGCGGCACTTTATTATCCACCGGTGGCGGCGTGTCAGAGGTCCCCTCCTTGATTGTCTAACATGACATCCAGGCACCGTCCCCTTTATCATTGTTTGCATATACTGTAATGAGAGGGCTGCTTGTTTTGTCAGGCCTGTCATAAAAGCAGCCGAAGGGACGCCTCGTCGTTCTTCTGACGGCGAGCAGAGGGAGGGAAACCTTCTCCTCTTCCTTTATGAGGGTGTTTCAGTGGGTTATGGTTAAAAGTTAGTCAAGAGGGACGTTTGCTCATAACGTCATTTAGAGGTTGGTTTTCCGGCTGGATTCAGTCCAAAAACCGGTTTGGTTGGTCTGATTTTGTCCAAATTTAGTCCAATAATAGACGTTGAAAAGACGTTACAAACCTCGCTTTCAGCTTTTTTTTAACGACCTGAAAATTACTTTAACTATTCAACCAAATGTAGACGTCGGTTGGATCAACTAATTTTGGTTCGGTAGGTTGGATGTAAACTCGTCTTTAAGCAGAACCAGAGACGATGTTGATGAAAACGACCGAAACAAAAGGAAAAACTCTTACAGACTTCAGCCTCCTGGAAGGTTTTTCTCTCGGTTGTTGTTGCCGGTTTGAGCCTCTAGAGGTCACTGCAGCTGTCCCCTTTATGAACAGGTCAGCCGCTTTGGTACAATGATGGCCGCCTGTTAGTCATCATCATCATTCGTCTCCACCACCCAGCAGATGATCCAGTCTTTTTTCCGTATGGTTCCGTGATGGCGGACGAAGTGCGACCATAAGAGGCCGGACCTTATCGGTTTAAGCTGCTCAGAACTCCCTCCTCATCGGCTTCTCCTTTCTACTCCGGCCTCTCTGACAGAACAGCTCTTCATTCTAGTTTATTTCTTTTATATAAACTCGATTGCTCATCAAATTGTCTATTAAATGCAGAAAGAAAACCAGCAAACCTTCTTCAATGGATGGGATGTTTCCATAGATAAAGGCCTAACGGGATTTGTACCAAAGGTACAAATTGAATGGAAATGAACGGATCCATGAGTAGAAACTGTTTACCGCTCTGCCAATGCATCAGACCTCTTTGTCCTCTCCCTGTTGGACAGTCCAGATCCTTCCCTACAGCAGGCAGCTCCTAACGGGACTGGATGATGCTCAGCAGCAGAGAACCTTTATTCGGACATCTAACCTCCTGCTGGCTCAGCTAGATGTTTGATATCAGACTCTGGGTTAGAATTCTAGAAAGGCTCGTTTGATTTATCGAATCTTTGGCGTCTCGTTTCCCGACGGCTGTTAAAATAAAAGTCATTTTAAGGTGGAGCTCTGATTCCATCCTTTTAAAGGGTGCGTTTGATTAATCGACCAGGGACGACCGAGGAGCACATGATTGGTTAGCAGAAACATCTTTGCTTTATTTAGCATCATTACCATCAAACCTACATCTTCAGTGTGGTCAGGAAATCAAAACAAAAACCTACAAAAACTTGGTTTTATTACAAAATAAAAGCCCGTTCTGTCAAAATATATTGCTTGTTTGTTTAGTTGAAAGAATTTGAATTCATAAATCGAGGAAATAGAGAAGCTAAGAAGGAATCTGTTTTTAGTTATTAGAGAGGAGTTCACCTTTTCTGTCAGGTGCTTGGCCACGCCCCTTTCTAGAGCTTTAATTCTGACAAACTGCAGGTTTTACAAAGTTTAACTTGAGAAACTCTCTGTTTGCATCCGCAGCTCTGAAATGTTTTCCTTTATTGTGCATTTGGTTGCATCCGTATGAAGAGAAGATTCATGGGACAGCATTCCCGCTGCTGGACTGAGTGGACATGATTTGCAGCTCAGCGTTGTTTGTTTGTATCTGGGTCAGACGGCGTTCGGAGAGATCCGCTTCACGCGGCAGGCCTGGACGCCTACGGTGGGAGTTCCTTCAGCAGCGAGCTGGATGCGTGATTTATCTAAATCACAGAGCCCCCCCTCCCCGACTCCCCCAGCCCGACACCAGAGACGGGAAGAGATGGGAGTCACTGTCACGCTGTAATTCATCTCCGGTGTCAGCCAGACGCAGCACACTCACAAATATATACAGAAATACTCACCCTGAGAGAAGCGGACCATCAAGTTCAGGATGCTGAAAAAGAAAAACGCTGATGCTTCCAATAAGAGCAGAAGATCCCGTCCTATTCCTCTTCTGGTGGAGAGGAACCGCCGGGACTCTGCCGCCGGGGTCTGAAAGCTTCTCATTAGCTGAGCTGATGGCCTGTTAGTGGCTGCTGCAGCCATTAGGAAGCCATCATGCCTCACTTACCTCATTAAACCTCCATCATGACGCTTCTAGGCTCCAACTTCCAACAAGGAGGTTCAGTTTGTTGCTGAAGCCATCGGGGTTGTCGGTTCTGGTTCCTGACGAAGTGAAAACAGTTCTGGACTCTGATGAAGACGTCTGTTAACGACCGAAACTCTGACGACATCTGCTGTAAACATGCTGTTTTAATAAGAGATAACAAGACGCCATCTCTAAAGTCGCTTTGACTCCTTTCTGCAAACTTAAAGACAAAGATGTGAGATAAAAAGTTTAACTTGAAGGGTTTCACTGATTCCAATCATGAAGTAAAAAGACTAAAAGCCCTCAGCGACAGCCAGCGACTCCTGGTTCCCACCCAGAGACACCTGAAGGCTGTTACACGCTGAGAACATGAATTATTCCTGCAGATCTGGATGCAGATCTGCTGCCCGGACAGACAAACGTTGCCTCATCATCTCAGCTGAACACGCTTTCAGGATAACAGAGGCCTTCTTGGCTTCAGATGATTGAGGAAGTGCATTTTTAATCTGAGGTGAGGTAAGAGAGCCGTAATCTGAACTCAGCTGCATCATCCAGCATCTATTAGAACATTTATAACACAGTCTTCAACACAGAGAGACATTTCTAGAATCCAACCAATGAAAGCAGCCCTCCAGGACGCGTTCCGATCCAGTCAGCTGGTTTATTAGTGGACGTCCTGTAGGTGGCGCTTCTGATCGAAGGTCTGAAGGTTGCAGACGTTCATCTTGACCTCAGAGGAACCGTTGGTCTCTGTAGCTAAAGTCCCGTTTTTGTTTTCCAGCCCTGCAGGACTGACGGGCAGCCCCGTCATCTCAGACATCTCTCTGATTCGCCTGTCGCCCGCTGCCATGACGACCGGCGAGTCTCCGTTCAGCCAGCCCCACCCGTACGTCACGCCCCACATGGAGCACTACCTGCGCTCCGTCCACGGCAGCCCCACCCTGTCCATGATCTCCGCGGCCCGCGGACTCAGCCCAGCGGACCGTAAGTTCCCCAGTAATACCAGCATTAACCAGTTTAACCAGCAGAAACATCTGACCAGGCCAGTAAGGTGGTATTAATCAGCATCTCTACATACATATCTAAATATGAACATTTCTGAGGAAGCGAGATTAAAGGATTTTACTCAATAGAGAAGTTTTAAAAACATCAAACCAAACAAGTCATTTCATTTCTTTAACGCTGCCATATTTATACATTTCATTCAAGGCATTAAAGGTTTATAACTTTAGAGACTATAGATTGTAGAGATCTGAACAGTTTCAGAATTATTCAGACCGTTTCAGATAGTTTCACACCGTTTCAGATGGTTTCACACTGTTTTGAAATGTTTCAAGCTGTTTCACACCGTTTTGGACCAGTTTAGACTTGTTGGACCATTTTAAATCGCACCAGACCGTTACACACAGTTATTGAACGTTTCAAACCGTTTCAGATCGTTTTAGACTGTTTCACAATGTTTCAAACCTTATTGTACTGGTTGAAACTGTTTTGGATAGTTTTAGACAGTCTCACACCATTTGAGATTGTTTAACACCGCTTTGGACTGGTATAGACTAGTTCTGACCATTTTGGAAAGTTTCAGACCGTTTCAGAATATTTCAGACAGCTTTGGAATGTTTCAGACCATTTCACACGTTTTCAAATAATTTCACACTATTTCAAACCATATTGGACCAGTTTAGACTTGTCTGGACCATTTGGAATCATTTCAGATAGTTTCACACAGTTACGGAACGTTTCGAACCGTTTCAAACCATTTTGGAATGTTTCAGACCGTTTCACAGCGTTTCAAACTGTTTTGGACCGGTTTAGATTTGTTTGGACCCTTTCAGATAGTTTCACACTGTTTCAGACTTCTTCAAACCGCATTGGACTGGTTTGATGTGTTTGGACCGTTTTAGATAGTTTCACACTGTTTCAGATCGTTTCACACCGTTTTGGAATGTACAGACTTTTTGGAATGTTTCAAGCCGTTTCTAACTGTTTAAAATTGTTTTGGACCGGTTTAGACTTATTCGGACCATTTTGAATCGTTTCCGACTCTTTCACACAGTTATGGAACGTTTCAAACCATTTCAGATCGTTTCAGAACATTTCAGACCGTTTCAAACCGCATTGGACTGGTTTAGATGTGTTTGGACCGTTTTAGATAGTTTCAGACCGCTTCAGACCATTTCACACAGTTACATAACATTTCAAACCATTTCTGATCGTTTCAGACAGTTTCACATCGTTATGGGAAGTCTCTGACCATTTCACACCATTTCAGATCTTTTTGGACTGGTTTAGAATGGTTTGGACTGATTTGGAAAGTTTCAGACAGCTTTGGAATGTTTCACACTGTTTTAGATCATTTTAAACCGTTTCGGACCGCTTCTGACTTGTTCGGACCATCGTTTCTGACTCTTTCACACAGTTACTGAACGTTTCAAACCTTTTCAGATTGTTTCAAAAAAATTTTCGACCAGTTGAGACTCATTTGGACCGTTTTGGATTGTTTCAAACCGCTTCAGATCATTTCAGACCATTTCACATCAATTTGAAACTTTTCAGACCATTTCAGATTGTTTCACACCGTCTTGGACCAGTCTAGACTTGTTCAGAACATTTAGAATCGTTTCAGACTGTTTCACACAGTAACGGAACGTTTAAAACCTTTTCAGATCGTTTCAGGCAATTTTACATCTTTTCAGACCGTTTCAAAGCATTCCAACCTGTTTTCGACCGGTTTAGACTTGATTGGACCATTTTCGATCGTTACAAACTGCTTCAGATCATTTTAAATCATTTCGGAACTTTTCAGACCGTTTCAAAGCGTTTTGAACCGTTTGACTGGTTTACACTTGTTGGGGCCATTTCAGATCGTTTCACATTATTTTAGAACTTTTCAGACCGTTTCAGCACGTTTCACACCTTTTCGGATCGATTTAGACTGGTTCAGATCGTTTCGGAATGTTTCAGACCGTTTGAAACCGTTTTGGACCGGCTTAGACTTGATTGGACAATTTTGGATCGTTTCAAACTGCTTCTGATCATTTTAAATCATTTTGGAACTTTTTAGACCGTTTCACAGCGTTTCAAACCATTTGACTGGTTTAGACTTGTTTGGACCATTTCAGATCGTTTCACATTATTTTAGAACTTTTCAGACCGTTTCAGTTTGTTTCACATCTTTTCGGACCGGTTTAGACTGGTTCGGATTGTTTTGGAATGTTTCAGACCGTTTGAAACCGTTTTGGACCGGCTTAGACTTGTTCGGACTGTTTTGGAACGTTTCAGAGTCTCGTTAACTTTCCTCAAACAATTTTTTCTTTATAACTTCTAGTGTTTCCTTCCTCACCATCCTTTCCTCGTCTCCTCTCACAGTGGCTCATGAGCATCTGAAGGAGAGGGGTCTCTTTGGTCTTCCTCCTCCGCCCCCCCCTCCTCCCCCTCCTCCAGGGGCCGGGGCAGCAGAGTACTACCATCTGATGGCGAGCCACCGGAGCCCCTACAGCGAGCTCCTGATGCAGGGGGCGGGGGCCCCGCCAGGGGCCCACCTCTCCGACTACATCTCTCCCATTGACGGTGAGTCACGGAGCCTGCAGAGTTCATCCAGGGTTCGGTTTGTAGAACAAAGACGCCATGAATCAACGTCCCTCAGAGGGAGAGAAGCAGCATGTTTACATTTCTTCTAGCTGACTACTTCACCCAGCGGGTATGGAGCAGTCCATCTCCTCAGTCCCGCCTCCAGACGCCTTCCATAAACACAGGGGACTTATGGTGACACCTCCAGCGCGGGGCCCAGCAGGTATACTCCATCTACTGATGGCGGCTTTGATCCGACGCTTCGCTCGGCTCCTTAAAAGGGCGTAGATGTCTGAGAGGGGGGGGGGCTGATGGTGGCAGGAGCTCCAGCTGATGAACCGCAGACCGTTTCCTCCAGGTGACCCTCAGGTCTCCAGCAAAGGCCCGTTTCCAGATGCCTTGTTGCTGCTGGTAAAGCTGTGAATGAGTTGGCCGGCAGAGGGAACACAGCCAGCCAGACTCTGTAAAGCTGTCAGAGTCCAGGCCGCTGGCGCTGCAGCCAAAACAAACCCAGGAAGGCGGGGGTTTGGGAAGTTCTCCATAAGGAGCTGCTGTAGAGATGAATGACGGGATAAAGCTCCGGGCCCTGGGAGCCGTGGAACACATTTATTTCCTTTAGATAAACCTTTTTTTTTATCAGCTTTGGAAATCCTTCTCTTCTGTTCAGGCCTGCATCAGGTCCATCATCCCGGAACAGCTTCGTTCGTCTGATCGTCATTCCTTCATTTTTAATCTAGATATTTCAGATCAAACTCGTTTTAAAATAAAACAAGACAATAGATGAAGGAGGAAGAGGTTAGTGGCTCCCCCCATGGAGGCACCAACCTCTACCAAACATCAGGAGATCCCAGCTTCAGCCCTGCTTCGGTCACCCTAGTGTGTTTGACTATTAAAACTTTGACTAGGCCACTTCCAAACTTTCATTGTGTACCAGTTTAGACTGGTTCAGATCGTTTCGGAATGTTTTAGACCATTGCAAACCATTTTGGACCAGTTTAGACTGGTTCGGACTGTTTTAGATTGTTTCAGACCATTTCACATCATTTCGGAACATTTCAGACCTTTTAACACCGTTTTGGACCGGTTTAGACTGGTTCAGATCATTTCGGAATGTTTTAGACCGTTGCAAACCGTTTTGGACCAGTTTAGACTTCTTCGGACTGTTTTAGATTGTTTCAGACCATTTCACATCATTTCGGAACATTTAAGACCTTTTCACACGGTTTTGGATCGGTTTAGACTGGTTCAGATCGTTTCGGGATGTTTTAGACCGTTGTAAACCGCTTTGGACCGGTTTAGACTTCTTCGGACTGTTTCAGATTGTTTCAGACCATTTCACATCATTTCGGAACGTTTAAGACCTTTTCACACAGTTTTGGACCGGTTTAGACTGGTTCGGACCATTTTGGATCGTTTCAGGGTGTTTTCATGAAGTTCTGAAGTTCTCCTGACTCTGTTGGAACTTCAAACTTTCCCAGGGTTAGTCCAATGGGGGCAGGAAGAAACCGCACAGCTCCAGATCATGACACTTCCACCACCATGCTTTACCAGAGTGAAGTTGTTCTAGTTTGGAGTCGTCAGCCTTACAGATGATCTAAGTCAGACCTTCCAGAACGTTCTGTCGTCTCCTCGCTCCGAGCATCGTCCCGTCTCTGATGATCCGGTTAAATCAACACCAGAACCAAATCACTGAATCCTGTCAGCCCTCCGTCCCCCACGGTGGCGGCTCGATAAATTACTGTGGAGAAAAGGAAGTGGTGGCAGGGTTTTCTATCGCATTAATAAACTCGTCTCCCCAGAGGTGGGAGGAAGTAGCAGAGATAAATCCGGCTGCCAGCGCTGAGCGGCGGCGGCCGTAAAAACCAACACCTGATCTCTGGAATCGTCACTTCAGCTGCTTAAGTGAACAATTAGTGTCCCATGACGACAACCGCCCCCCCACCCCCGTAGACCGAGACGTCTACAGTAATAAGCAGAGACTCCCTGGAGGAGCTAACTATGTTCTGCAGGTTGTTTACATCATCATTTAAACGCCATACGTCCCATAATGAGCCCCGCCCCCCGGGACCAGCCATGGAGGAGACCCAGAACCGAGTGGATCCTTCACCGAGACCGTGTGGAATTACAACCAGTGTCAGACCAAAAGACAGAACCACAGTCAGAACCAGAATCAGAACCAGAATCACAACTAGAATCAGAACTAGAGTCAGAACCAGAATCACAACCAGAGTCAGAACCAGAATCAGAACTAGAGTCAGAACCACAGTCAGAACCAGAACTAGATTCAGAACCAGAATCAGAACTAGAATCAGAACCAGAGTCAGAACCAGAATCAGAATCTAGAATCAGAACCAGAATCAGAACCAGAATCACAACTAGAGTCAGAACTAGAGTCAGAACCAGAACCAGAGTCAGAACCAGAATCAGAACTAGAGTCAGTGCCACAGTGCCAGAAACCATCAGAGACTCTTTGTCATTCTCTTCATTCAAAAAGAATGCAAAAAAAATGGCTTGTAGAGAGCCAAATTTGTGGGCACTAAGGTTTTTTAGTGTGTATTTAAATAATTTTACAATATATTTTTAATAATTCTTACATACATTGTACTTTAACCATAAATGTTTTATGTAATTGGTATTGTAATTTAATCTTGTGATTTTATACTTGTGTTTATTTTAAGGTTGCCTTTTAATATCTGGCTGGGGGACTAGCGATGAAAATTAGCACTCCTTAGCTAACTCGGGTATATTTACATTGTTTTAATGTTTATTAATGTACACTGTCCCCTTTCAAATAAACAATAAATGAAAATGAAAATGAGTCAGAACCAGAATCACAACCAGAGTCAGAACCAGAATCAGAACTAGAGTCAGAACCACAGTCAGAACCAGAACTAGATTCAGAACCAGAATCAGAACTAGAATCAGAACCAGAGTCAGAACCAGAATCAGAACCAGAATCAGAACTAGAATCAGAACCAGATTTAGAACCAGAGTCAGAACCAGAATCAGAACTAGAGTCAGAACCACAGTCAGAACCAGAATCAGAACTAGATTCAGAACCAGAATCAGAACTATAATCAGAATCAGAACTAAAGTTATAACTAGAGTCAGAACCAGAGTCAGAACCAGAATCAGAACTAGATTCAGAACCAGAATCAGAACTAGAATCAGAACCAGATTTAGAACCAGAGTCAGAACCAGAATCAGAACTAGAGTCAGAACCACAGTCAGAACCAGAATCAGAACTAGATTCAGAACCAGAATCAGAACTATAATCAGAACCAGAGTCAGAACCAAAATCAGACCCAAAGTCAGAACCAGAGTCAGAACCAGAATCAGAACCACAGTCAGTACCAGAATCAGAACTAGAGTCGGAACCAGAATCAGAACTAAAGTCAGAACTAGAGTAAGAACCACAGTCAGAACCAGAGCCAGAATCAGAAACGGAATCAGAACCAGAGTCAAAACCACATTCAGAACCAGAATCACATTCAGATCAGCATTGAGGTGGAAATGATGAGTTCAGTCTCCTCACTACAGAAGATCGGTGCTCATTGAGGTGGAGCTCCAACATGGCTGACATCTATTGGTTCTGGGATGCAGATGGTACCAGTTGTCCAAACAGCCAGCGGTTTAGGTTCAGGTTGGGATTACTTCCCTCACAGATGTAATACCCACTCTAGTTCACCATTTTCTGGTCCGTTTTGTCTGTTTGTCTAGTCTGTTGTAGTCTGTTTATCTCTGCCCGACGCTGAAACTAAAAACCTTTCTAAGTCGTCTGGTTCTGTGTTTCACTAGAAATATTTTAATCTGCATGCTAAGCAGTTAGTTAGCGAGACTGAAGACCCAAAGTCGGCTGAAAGTCGCTGTTTCTGGAGCTCCCTGGAAACTGGCTGATAAACTGCGGCGGACCTCACGCTCTGCAGGGAATCAGGATTTCCGTTTAAAAAGCTCGCCTGAATTTACATCTCAGAGCTGAAATCGATCCGATGCTCTGAATACATTTCCATGCAGCGCAGAATCGATTCCCCCGGTAAATTGGCCTCATTTAACATGTGAAGCGGGCCGATGTTTATCTGAGCTGATTAGGGGCGGTTATGGGGGACAGATTGATTCGTCATGCTGGATCTTAATGGGGCCACAACATCTGGGCAGATGTCAGCACCGTGCCGCTCTGCCGGCCTTCAGACACAAACGCTTTTCGGACTTTAGAGTTGAAATCGTCTAAATCTTCTGTCATCATCAACTTTATTTATAGATCATCTGAGAAATCACCTCAGATTAAATCTAATCTTCCTGATTTGCTATCAAGCTTTGATTTGTTTAAACCTTAAAGAGAAAACAGAAGTGAACGAAGGAACGGCAGAAGAAACTGTGACGCTCGCGTTCCTGCAGGTTTACAGTTCTTTTTTTACCTCGTTATCGACTGGCTGAACCCGCTCCTCCTCGTCTCGTGTAAATTTGTGTCAGTGGGACGGATTGCAGCCAGATGTAGGTTACTGCCTCGCTACAGCGTCTCCATGAGACCTGCCCTTATTCTGCACCCGCTCTGCAGGTTGGCTTTCCCTCACTGTAAGCTTAGAGCTGCTCCTGCTGCTGTTTCTGGGCGCCTGAATGATGCAATAAATGCATCAACCTCTCGCTGCTGAGGCAACACCTCCATCCCATAATAATAAGAGGACTGTTTGGATGGACAGAAGTCAGAACCTGGCCCTCGGACCCCTAACTAAAGGACATAAGGACAGAGGGACAGAGCCAGGGTCTGATTTCCCATGAGCCAGGCTGAATTCCTAACCATGAAGAACCGTTTAGAACCTCCTTATGGTGCCAAGCTATGACTCGTCTAAACATGGCGTCCACCACCTTCTGTGTCCACAGTGTCCCGCTTCTCCAGCCCCAGACTGACGCCCAGACTCAGCAGGAAGAGGGCGCTGTCCATCTCGCCGCTGTCTGATGCCAGCATCGACCTCCAGACCATGATCAGGACTTCACCGAACTCCTTGGTGGCGTACATCAACAATTCACGGTCCAGTTCAGCCGCCAGCAGCTCGTATGGACACCTGTCGGTCGGCGGACTGAGGTACTGAGACCATCTACCTACGCCATGACAGAAATCCCTTTCAGGTTTCATCTAACATTTTTGCACTTTTATCTTGCCTCTTTCTTTCTTTGGTTCTGGTTGCTTTTGTTTCTTGCCTTTCTTTGGTTCTGGTTGCTTTTGTTTCTTGCATTTCTTAGGTGCTAGTTGCTTTTGTTTCTTGCCTTTCTTAGGTCTACTTGCTTTTCTTTCTTGCCTTTCTTATTTTTCTAGTTGCTTTTGTTTTCTTGCCTTTCTTAGGTCCTAGTTGCTTTTGTTTTCTCAGCCTTTCTTAGGTCCTAGTTGCTTTTTTTCTTGCCTTTCTTAGGTCCTAGTTGCTTTTGTTTTTTGCCTTTCTTAGGTCCTGCAGCTGCTTTTGTTCTCTTGCCTTTCTTAGCAGTGCTAGTTGCTTTTTGTTTCTTGCCTTTCTTCGGTGCTGGAGCGCCAGTTCCTTTTGTTTCTTGCCCTTCTTAGTGCCAGCTTTTGTTTCTTGCCTTTCTTAGGTCCTAGGTTGCTTTGTTTCTTGCCTTTCTTAGGTGCTAGTTGCTTTTTGTTTCTTGCCTTCTTAGGTCCCTTTTTTTGTTTCTTGCCTTTCTTAGGTCCTAGTCTGCTTTGTTTCTTGCCTTTCTTAGGGTCCCTGCTTTTGCTCTTAGCCTTTCTTAGGTGCTAGTTGCTTTTTTTTCCTTTGCCTTTCTTAGGTCCTAGTTGCTTCTTTGCCTTTCTTAGGTCCTAGTTGCTTTTGTTTCTTGCCTTTCTTGGGTCCCTAGTTGCTTTTGTTTCTTGCCTTTCTTAGGTGCTAGTTGCTTTTGTTTCTTGCCCTTCTTAGGTCCTAGTTGCTTTTGTTTCTTGCCTTTCTTAGGTGCTAGCTTGCTTTTGTTTCTTGCCTTTCTTCTCCTAGGTGCTTTTTTTTGCCTTTCTTAGGTGCTAGCCGCTTTTGCTTCTTTCTTAGGTCCTAGTTGCTTTTGTTTCTTGCCTTTCTTAGGTCCCCAGTTGCTTGCCTTTGGCTTTCTTGCCTTTCTTAGGTGCTAGTTGCTTTTGCTTCTTGCCTTTCTTAGGTCCCAGTTGCTTTTGTTTCTTGCCTTCTTAGGTCCTAGTTGCTTTTTGTTTCTTGGCCTTTCTTAGGTGCCAGTTGCTTGCTTCTTGCCTTTCTTAGGTCCCTGGTTGCTTTTGTTTCTTGCCTTTCTTAGGTCCTGGTTGCTTTTGTTTTTTTCTTGCCTTTCTTAGTGCTAGTTGCTTTTGTTTCTTGCCTTTCTTAGGTCCTTTGCTTTTGTTTCTTGCTCCTTTCTTAGTAAAAGCTGGTTGCTTTTGTTTCTTGCCTTCTTAGGGTCCCCGGGGCTGCTTGTCTTCTTGCCTCTTCTTCAGGTGCTACTCGCTTTTTTTTCTTGCCTTTCTTAGGTCCCATTGCGTTTTGCCTTTCTTAGGTCCTACTTGCTTTTGTTTCTGCCTTTCTTAGGTCCTAGTTGCTCGTTTCTTCTTTCTTAGGTCCTACCAGCTTTTCTTTCTTGCCTTGTGTTAGGTCCAACTTGCTTTTCTTTCTCATTTCTTAGGTGCTAGTTGCTTTTGTTTCTTGCCTTTCTTAGGTCCTAGGAAGCTTTTGTTTCTTGCCTTTCTTCGGTCCTCTTGCTTTTGTTTCTTGTCCCTTAGGTCTTACTTGCCTTTTCTTTCTTGCCTTTCTTAGGTGCTAGTTGCTTTTGTTTCTTGCCTTCTTCTTAGGTCCCTAGTTGCTTTTGTTTCTTGCCTTTCTTAGGTGCTAGCTGCTTTTCGTTTCTGCCTTTCTTAGGTCCCAGCGGGTTTTTGTTTTTTGGCCTTCTTAGGCGCTAGTTGCTTTTGTTTCTTGCCTTTCTTGTTGTGCTTGGTTGCTTTGTTTCTTGCCTTTCTTAGGTCCTAGTTGCTTTTCAGTTTCTTTGCCTTTCTTAGGTGCTAGTTGGGGTTTTTTTTTCTTTGGGCCTTTCTTAGTGCTGGTTGCTTAGTTTCTCGCCTTTCTTTAGTGCTAGTTGCTTTTGTTTCTTGCCTTTCTTAGGTGCCCAGCTGCTTTTGTTTTTGCCTTTCTTAGGTCCTCTGGTATCCTTTTGTTTTTTGCCTTTCTTAGGTCCTGCCTTTCTTTTCTTGCGCTTTCTTAGGTGCTAGTTGTTTTTCTTTCTGCCTTTCTTGTGTGCTAGTTGCTTTTGTTTCTTGACTCTTCTTTTTTGTGTCCTAGTTGCTTTTGTTTCTTGCCTTTCTTAGGTAGCTAGTTGCTTTCTGCTTTCTTGCCTTTCTTAGGTCCCTCGTTGCTTTTGCCTCTTAGCCTTTCTTATATGCCAGCTGCTTTTGCTTCTTAGTCTCTCTTAGGTGCTAGTTGCTTTTGTTTCTTGCCTTTCTTAGGTCCTCTGTTGCTTTTGTTTCTTGCCTTTCTTAGGTCCTACCCCTGCTTTTGTTTCTTGCCCTTCTTAGGTGCTGCTTTTGTTTCTTGCCTTTCTTAGGTCCTGGTTGCTTTTTGTTTCTTGCCTTTCTTAGGTCCTGGTTGCTTTTTTGTTTCTTGCCTTTCTTAGGTCCTACTTAGCTCTTTTGTTTCTTGCCTTTCTTGGGTCTAGTTGCTTTTGTCTTCTGCCTTTCTTAGGTGCTACTTGTTTCTTTTATAGTTTCTTTGCCCTTCTTAGGGTGCTAGTTGCTTTTGTTTCTTGGCTTTCTTAGATCCTTGCCTTTCTTAGGCCCTGGTTGCTTTTGTTTCTTTCCTTTCTTAGGCCCTAAATGCCTTTTTTTCTGTCCTTTCCCATCGCTGATATTGTCCTTTAGCTCTTTGGTTTCATTTCCACCTCTTTTTTCTTCCTCCTGTTCTCCAATACATCCCTCCCCGTCCCTTTCCTCGTCATTTTGGCCATTTGTTTACTGGAATCTGTTTCTGTTCGGTTGTTGAGTGGATTCTCTCTCGTAATGCCAGTGAACGCTCTAATAAAGTTTGTCTTTCATTGGTTGCAGCCCGTCCTTTCCCTTCCCCCACCCCATCAACTCCATGGCCTACCAGCAGCTCCTGTCCCAGCAGCGTGGCCTCAGTGCCTTCGGCCACAATCCGCCCCTCATACACCCTCCACCCCCTTTCTCCAGCCGCCCGTCGGGCCTCAGCCTCTCCTCCCTGCCCACCTCCACCCACAACAACGACATGTCGTCCAAGGTAACGCAAAAAAGCCCCGTTTGAGGAAATACAGAAAATTATTTCTATTTGATTTGCAGGAATTGGGGAACTTTGGTGCTGTTAAGGTCTGTGTACCCCCCCCCCAGCCATTTGTCCAAGCCTTGAATCTTGCAGCTCTGGTTACCAAATGTTTGTTCTCACTCCAAATTCTGTTTGTCCTCGTCCCTTTGATGTCAGCACCCCCCCCACCCCTGAACCCAGGCTAAGTGTTATGATTTGTGGTGTAAGAGTACCACCCCACCCACCCACCTTGGGGGCAAACTCTCGGTAGGGGGGGCGCGTGATTTCTTTCCTCCCACGCAGTTGGTTTTCATATCTTAACCTGTGATTCAGTCAGAATATAATGTGAGGGCTGAACGAGGAAATGAAAGCCTGAGGATTGAGTCAGTGTTTCTGGTAAAGCTGCTCTAAGATGGATCCCTAAAATAACAGAGTTAATCAAAGTATACAGAGAAATGGGCCAAAACCTGACCCTTATGGTATAAAATACTAAAACAGGAATTATGCTTTAAATAAAAGTATAGAGGGGACGTTCTTTTATTTCTGGGTGGATCATCTCAATCAGTGGTCCTCCTAACTGTCAATCATTCTGGGGATATGTTTCACATAAGGTCGTCCTATGCTGCTCGTCTCCTAGCTATCTTTTTCATGTGCACTTTCAGGCGATATATCTGTGGTGAGCTCTACGCTTTCAGACAGTCATTGAAGCTCTCCTTTCTTCACCGCGGTTCTTTGAAAAAGGCCGGAGGGTTCGGAAGAGAAAAAAAGTGTCACTGAAGTTTACTGGTACGAGACGAAAAGAAAGGACACAGAAGAGGCAGATATATCCCAGAATTGTGGCTCTTAACGTTGGTGTTTGGGAGAAACAGGAACACATTGGTGGAAAAATGATGGAATTCTGACTTTTTTGCCCATATTAAAGTGAAATAATATTTTAAAATCTCTTAACTTTTTTAGTATTTTTCTCAGTGGCCCTAATCCTCTTCCGTACGGGTCGCAAAAATCCTCCCCTATACCTTTAAAGAGTTTTTTTCTTTAAATAATGACAGATTGGAGACATCGAAGTTACGGAAGAATCTGTCATTAAGCAAAGAGTTCAGGAGCTTAATTACTGAAGCAGGACTGGAAGAATAAAGGCCTCCACAAACTCCTGTGTCTGCAAATGTCTGCATGGACTCTAGACTCTGCATAGACAAGTAACCGCAAAGCTAAGTTATCTTGGTTACCATGGTTTCAAAAGGGTAAATGGGGCTTCTGTTGTTAGAGTGGTCTTTGCTTCTTCCCGGCTGACATTCATTTAAAGCAGAGCTTTAAAGTCGTAGAGGCGGCTATTCGAACTGCCTGCAGTTCTTGAATTCTCCCAGTGGTGCCCGACTTTAAGCGAGTGAATAAAGTGAATGTGATTGGTCGGCCTATCCCAAGGGGCTGGGATTGTTGTGGTGGAAGGTTCTGCAAGCATGTTTCGTTGTGGCCGGTTTGTCGAAAGCATCATGCTAACCAGTTAGCATCTTAATGCTAGCAGGTTGCCCCGCCAAAATTCCATTGGGACCAAATAGCACTAAATTGGTGATTTAACAACGACACTGTCAAGGAACGCTATGGACAGAGGAAACATGCAAGAGGAGTGAGAGTTTAGTGTCGGAGGTCGTGGATGGAGTCTCCTCCGTCATCCATTTTATTTAGAGGAGGAAAGCGGGGGGGCCGAAGATGTTGTGGGAAGAGGAGCGCCAGGGCGGCAGAAGCTTGGTTTGGTGTAGAAGGCTTCCAGCCCGTACATGTTTGAGCCCTTGCCTCGCATAGCGCTGCTGTTAGTTCTGTTAGCTCGCCTGCCGAAGACACAGGCGTCCATCCCTGTGAACACTGGGACGCAACTCAATGGGAAAGGAAAGGATTCTGCTTTCAACCGCTGTTGCGTATATTAGCTGCGACATATGAATCAAGATGCTATGACTGAAAACATTTGATTGACAGATGACCGTTGATATATGATTGGCCGAATTTAGGTGTTCAGGCTGACGGAGAACTAACTGGCCTGCAGAAGATAACGGAAAAAAACACAGATTTTAAGACAGGATTTTTTTTTTTATAGAAATTTTCTACATTTTGGGACAATATGGTCTGATAAAGAGTACATTTAAATACATGCTTAAGCCAGAATGATTTGACATTTAAATATAATTTGCTTACGACTTTGATCTAAAGCGGGAGATTAAACTAGTTCGGCTGATCTTCCAACTGGGTGTTGTTTAGTCAATCCGTTGTGTCGTACCTCACCAGGTATTCAAGAGGTTTAAAGTTTTAGCAAATGCTAAAGACATTCAAACCTACTGCATCTGGGGAGGCAGAGCCTGAAGGTATGACTTCTGCTGCTCTGCAGTTATGGTCAGACCGTCCAGATGTTTATGGGTCATTTCACAGCCTTTATACAATGAGGTAATGTAATCTATTCTGGCTCTATGGAAACGGTTGTCATGGAAATAATGCATAGTGATGCATATCTAGTTCTTCAATCATGACGCCATGAAAAAACAGCAAATTAAAGAGGCTGTGAAGACGGATTAGAGAATAAAAAGGTGAGATTATCAACGGTTGGTGGAAACATCAGACGGGTTCACAGATGTGGAGATACTGAATCATGCTGCTCGGGTGTAACTGGGGGTGAAACATGGGAGGTCTAAGGTGGAAAGGATCATTTTCTCCAATCTAAATATTTGATTGAAACTACCAAGTTGGAGTCATTGTTGGTTTGAGTTTGTTGTTCTTCGTCAAACACAGACAGACGGGTCATCTTAGGTAACGTTATACAGTCGGTTCTCTCATTCTGTGGAGGATGTTTCAACTCCACAGCTTCCAGTTAAAGGGAAGCTTCCAGTCAGTGCACTCCCTGGTGAGGATGGAGGTTATACTGGGAGCTATGGTGAAGGAGGAAGACTTAACCTGGCACTGGTTTACCTTAGAGGAAGGAAGTCACCGCCACTATCCAGCAGACTGTGGTTAGAACTGGTCAGTGTTAGCTGGAACAAGTGTTCCCAGTGTTCCCAGCCTCAATAAGGCATTACAGCTACCACCAAACCAACACCATCAATCTCTTGGACCTTTGCCAATACCTGAGCGACAGTTGGGGGTAAAATTCCCAGTAGATCAGCCATTTCTGGATAAAACAAAACGGACCATCATCTACTGTAGCATCGTTAGCTAGCCGTCTTCTAACGAAATGGTTAGCTTGGACAGAGTTACAGGCTAATGTTCAGTAAGTCTGAAATGTTCTCCGGGAGTTGATGGATTGTAGGAAGTGTCGCCATAAATGCATAAAACGGCCCTGAAGCTACCAAATGCTAATAAACGAGTGAAACCGTGCGGCCCACAGAGCGAACTCTGACTCCTCCTCTGGACGCGTATTCTGGACGGCGGGTGGAAAGGGCGACACAGGTGGTCAGATTGCATCATCATTCCTCTCAGACAATCCGGTTTACTCAAAGTGAGACTTTAATCCTAGATTTACTTCATGGGATCTGAATATTCTCAACATTAGCTTCCTCTCACCCATGCGTAGCCGGGCGACTCGTACCAGAGATCAACACGGAGGAAGGTGCCTCTCGCTCTGACGAATGTTTTAAACATTTAAAGGGCTTTTTAATTTTATCTGATATTGAAAATGGAAGAACTAAGGAAGGAACGCATTCCTAGCTCTTTTAATCATGTGAAGGACTGAGTGGGTTTGGTCAACGTGTTCATTGGGTTACGATCTTGGCCAGATCGGTTAACAGTACCGAGTTAAAATGAGTTAGCGAGCCAAAGCCGGGCGTACACTGTACAATTTTTTCAATCGTTGCATGCAGCTACAACTCAAACTGTACGATGAAACTGAAGGGTTTAAAAGTTCCAAGCTCACGACGTTTGTTCTCACGCTGTGCATCTTGACGCTCTGATGCGATCTACCTGCTCACACTGAACGTCTATTAACCACGTATGACTCAACGAGAGTCGGCGCCACTTGAAAAGGGCAAAAAATTCATACAGTTTTTGCACAGCTGAAGTTAACTAATATAAAAACCCACTGATATTTTAAGGTAAGTTGGTGGAAGTAGTTGGATTCAAACTCAGACCCCCAGCAGACCTCCTCCTACCTGATAGCACATTTTCTAGAACCTGACAGAATGCACGTTCTTCCTGTGTGTGCTTTAAAACATTTAGTTACTCATTAACTGGAGTATAGAAGCTCTGAAACGTGCGACTCTGCTTGGTACGACAGAGTATTAGGGCAAGGCTAGAGATTCTTTTCATTACACGAGAATAAAGTAATTGACCTGGTTTCAGATATAAAGCTTGGAGCTCCGCCCAGCAGATGACTGCCGACCAGCTCCACCAATCAGCAGCCAGAGTCCACTTTGACATCCTGCCCAGTTTGATGCTGCTGCTAAAAGATTTCCTGATTTGTCAAACCGATGCTAAAGTAGAACTTCACATGATGCTCTCCACATTCACTCACTTTTAGGGAAGAAAGGGATTCTGGGAAGAGTTGTCATAAAATATAACTTCATTCTCGTAATTTTACGACTATACTTTTATTCTTATTCTCGTCTTTATTCTTGCAATTTTACGACTTCATTCTGGTAATTTTACGACTTTATTCTCGCAATATTACGACATTATTCTTGCAATGTTACGACATTCTCGCAATGTTCACGACTTTCAGCTCCTTCAGCTGCAGGAACACCTGATGAAGATCAGAGAGCGAGCTTTCATCATCGTCATCATGGTTTTAAGGGCTCTACCAGTCAGCTTCAAACTGGTTTTAAGGTCGTCTTACTGGTTCCTGGAACTCTCCATGGTATTCTGTTCTTAAAAGTCTTAAAATTATGTGAATGTAATGTAACATTAGAAAATGTAAAGTAGTTGTAAATGAAAGAGAATAAAGTCATGACTATGAGAATAAAGTTATAAAATTGCGAGAATGAAGTAACATAAGAAAAAAGTCATATAACTACGAGATTAAAGTTTTAAAATTATGTAGAATAATGTAACATCAGGAGAATTAAGAGAATAGTCATCAAACAACATCAACCGGTTTCAGAAAGAAAAGCCTGGAGCTCCCGCCTGGCACCAGGATGACATCAGACCAGTCTCCACCAATCAGCAATCCAGAGTCCACTTTGACATCCTGCCCAGGTATCTGATGCTGCTGCTAAAAGATTTCCTGATTGGTCTCTTCCGTACTAAAGTAGAACTTCACATGATGTCTCCACATTCCTCATTTTAGGAAGAAGGGCTTCTGGGAAGAATTGGCATAAAATACAACTTCATTCTCCTGTAATTCTTTACGACTTTATGCTCATAATAATGTGCCAGATCTTCACTCTCCTAATGTTACACACTTCACTTCCTCGTAATGTTACGACTTCACTGCCCCTAATGTTGTTACTTCACACACGTAATGTCTGGCTGCACTTCAGGCCTGTAATACATTTACGACTTCAGGCCTGTACACTGTTAATGCACTTCAGGCTTCCAATAGCTACGACTTCACATTCGTAATGTTCACGACTTCACTCTCGTAATACTTACGACTTCAGGCTCTCAGAATAGCTTACGACTTCAGGTCACGTAATACAGTTACGACTTTCCAGGCCTGTACATACTTCACGACTTACTCGTAATGTTCACGACTTACTACTCTAAGTAATATTCACGACTTTTACTCTATGCCGTTACTGCATATCTATGTTACGCACTTTACTCGTTATAAGTCATTTACTCTTACTTTCGTTATATTCACACGACTTCGCGCACCACCGTAATGCCATTGCGACTTCCTTTTCGTAATAAAGTTACGTACTTCAGCGTCCGTAATGTTACAACTTCAGTCCCGTGAATAAAGTCATTTAACTTTTGTCACCGTAATGTTACAACTTCAGTCCGTGAATGTTACAACTTCAGTCCCGTAATGTTGCGACTTTACTCTCATAATGTTGCATTTACTTTTATTCTCGTAGTAATGATGCTGACTTTTATTCTCGTAATGATGCAACTTTATTCTCTCATAATGTAACTACTTTATTCCTTCTCGCGAATAATGTTACTTTATTCCTCGCGAATGTATACTTTACTTTATTCTCAGCAATGTTGATTTACTTTATTCTCACAATGTTACGACTTTATCAGTCGTAATTTTATTTGAATATTTATTCCTCGCAATGTTACTTACTTTCCACCTCCTCGCAATGTTACGACTTAATTCTCGTAATTTTATTTTACTTTACACGTCGTAGAATTTTTCAACTTTACTCTCGTAATTTTAAGACTTTACTCTCGTAATGTTAAGACTTTATTCTCGCAATGTTAAGCAACTTTATTCTCAAGTAATTGTTACTACGCATTCCTTTATCTCTGGTAATTTTATGACATTATTCTTTGCGTAATGTTACTTAGACACTTTATTCCTTCGCAATGTTACGACTTTATTGTCATCTTAATGTTACTTACTTTATTGTCGTAATTTGCTACGACCTTTATTCTCGCAAAGTTACGACTTTATTCTGCGTAATTTTACGACTTTATATTCTGGGGTAATTTTATGGCTTTATTCTTGATATTTATATATTGATATTTCCAGGTAAGTTGGTGGAAGTAGTGGAATTGGAACTCCGCCCCCCAGCAGACCTCCTGACAGATGAAATCGTTCCTCCTGTCTCTACTTTTAAAATGGATTTTCTTGCGTTTTCTCTTCTCAGAACCACGGAGGAGACTCTGCCGTCAGCAGCTCGGTGGATCCCATCAGCAAACGCTCCAAAGTGAAGGCGGAGCTGGACGGACTGAAGCCGGGATCTCCGCAGTCACCGGTAGGAAGGAGAGAACTTCCCTATTGGTCAATCCTCTGGGCGGCGTCGCCAGGTTTACCTCTAGACGGCGTTTAGGACGCCACTGATCCTCTGCGGCACCTGGCCCCCAGGAGCCACAGCCTTTGGTGACCTCCATGTAGAGCTGGTCTCCGATAAGAAAAAACTTCACATGGATAAGAGCTTTCGCATCCATTTGTTTACCCCCTCGTAACCACACAGTGCCAGAGCACTTCATTTCCATGAAATATTGGCCCGGCTTTATTGTCATCTGAGGGAGACTTTTTTCTTCTTCTTTTGACAAATTTGCGGCCGCTCTCCGGCAGCGAGGCAAAGCTTTGGTGGTGATGGCATGGGGACGGCGCCGAAGCGCAGTCGTCTGGGGGCCACCAGAATTGATGAAGAGGGGAGCGTGTGTGGGGCAGAAACAAACACGCCGCCGTCAGCACATTGTGTTCCCGTGTGTAGCTGCAGAGGAGCCGTACGGGAACCCTAATGGGACAAACTGCGCCGCCGTGTTCAGACACTGCGGACAGGATTTAGAGAAAAGGAAAGAAACAATAGAGACCGTTTCTTTTTTTAGAAAGTTAAAAAAAGTTACATTTTTGCACCAAAACCAGAGGAAAAAAAAACAATTTTCTTTATTATCCGAGAAGAATTTTAATGTTTCTTTAATAGAAGATGTTTTTAAACTGTAGATGTTTAAAAATGTTAGACTTTTAGTAAAGATTTTATTACAGTCTATTGATGATGTCTGGTTATTAAATACCGTCACCATTTAAACTGCTTTAAATGATTTATTCAGTTTATAAAAACCTGTTTGGTTTTTTTCCTTTAAGAGGAAAAAAATGCATTATTTGAATGTTTTAATAGTTTATTAAACTTGTTTAGAAACAGCTGTTGTTCCTCTGAACGCCTCTAATAAAGTTGTTTCTTTTTCCTGTTTGCCAGAGAAATAAAAACCTTAAAATGTTTGCAGGACTTTGCTGCAGCCTCCGTCCGTCTTGCAGAACCTCAGTTGCAAGATTTGTGCGTTTAGTTTATTTGCATCGCGTCGCCAAATTATAAAGCGCTTGCAGTCCTAAACAAACGTCCCGGTGTGTTTATTTGCATGATCCAAACAAAGGTTTAACCTTCCCTGGAGCGCCGCAGAGATGCTTTCAGCTCAATCTGTAATTTAGAGGAGCCTGCAGCTCACGGCTGAAGGTGGCAGCTCCTCTGCTTCAGGGAAATCTTTAACACATGCTGGGCCTTTCTTTCTTTTTTTTGCAGAACCGTTACGGCGCCGTGCACGACCTGAAGGAGGACACGGACCGGGACGAGTGCAAGCAGGAGCCCGAGGCCGTTTATGAGACCAACTGTCACTGGGAGGGCTGCAGCAAGGAGTACGACAGCCAGGAGCAGCTGGTGCATGTAGGTCCATGCATGTTCTAGGGAGGAGAGAAGGAGCGTTTTCCCATCATAGTGAGAGCTCTGCAGCATTCCTCAGCTTCACTGAAGCAGAGAGAGAAAAGAAGCAGCAGAGTGAGGGGGATTATGGGGGCCCCGGGGGGCCGCAGTGAAGCAGCCATCAGATTCCTTTCTCTCCTTCTTCTGTTTAATAACTACAAAATAAGAAGAATTGGATGTTTTTTCTCATCTGCTTCTACTGAGGATCCTTTTATCTCTAAACATCCAAGTTAATTCAAATCTATTCAGTTTATTTCTATAGCTCCAATTCACATCATGTCATCTCAGGTCACTTTCCAGTTCACCAGATCGTCATCCAGATT
>JAGKQL010000067.1:3479320-3523525 GCA_018398635.1 Cyprinodon brontotheroides | reverse complement strand
TCTAACTAAACTTTATCAAAAAGGAGAGTTTTAAGCCTTTTTCGACTTTATTCTCATCGTATTTCGCGACTTTATTCTCCGTCATGTTGCAACTTTATTCTGGGTACGTATTCGACTTTATTCTGCCGTCATGTTTAGCAAGCTTTATTCTTCTCATATTTGCGACTTTATTCTCGTCATGTTTCGACTTTATTCTGCGTCATTTTAAGACTTTATTCTGCGTCATTTTTCGACTTTATTCTCGTCATTTGCGACTTTTATGCGTCGTGCTGGCTGACTTTATTCTGCGTCATGTTCGCGACTTTATTCACGTCATGTTCCGATTTTATTCTCGTCATGTTACGACTTTATTCTCGTCATGTTTCCCGACTTTATTCTCGTCATGTTAATGCACTTTATTCTCGTCATTTTCGCGACTTTATTCTGCGTCATTTTAGCCGACTTTATTCTCGTCATTTCACGACTTAATTCTCGTAGATTTTTCGACTTTATTCTCATCATTTTAAGACTTTATGCTCATCATGATAGTGACTTTATTCTGCAGTCGTATTTGCACCTTTATTCATCTGACTTTATTCTCGTCATGTTTGCGACTTTATTCTCGTCATGTTCCGACTTTATTCTCGTCATGTTCACGACTTTATTCTCGTCATTTTCGACTTTATTCTCAAGTCATTTTCCGACTTTATTCTCGCTGTCATTTTTCCCGACTTTATTCTCGTCATTTTAAGACTTTATTCTCGTCATTTTAAGACTTTATTCTCATCATGATACAACTTTATTCTCGTCATGTTCGCGACTTTATTCTCGTCATGTTGTGACTTTATTCTTGTCATTTTCCGACTTTTATTCTCGTCATAAAAGTTCACGACTTTATTCTTAAAACTGTCGTGAATAATGCGACTTTATTCATTCAAGTCATTTTTCCGACTTTATTCTCGTCATATTTACGACTTTATTCTCGTCATTTTCCCGACTTTATTCTCGTCATTTTCCGACTTTATTCTGCGTCATGTTCACGAATTTTATTCCTCATTATCTCGACTTTATTCTCGTCATGTTATTTCGACTTTATTCTCATCATTTTCACGACTTTATTCTCGTCATTTTTCCGACTTTATTCTCGTCATTTTAAGACTTTATTCTGCGTCATGATACGACTTTATTCTCGTCAGTGAAAATACTGGAGGGAAGCTTTATTCTCGTCATGCTATGACTTTATTCAACATCAACAACGACTTTATACCATCACTGAGTGACGCTATTCTGATCTTTAAAGATCGGCACTCTGATGAGACTTTATTCTCGTCACCTTTATAGGCGACCCAGGTTTATTCCCAAAGATCGACTTTATTGCTCGTCATGCGACTTTATTCTGCGTCATGTGACGACTTTATTCTCATCATTTCCTGACTTTATTCTAGTCATGTTCGAGCTTTATTCTCGTCATTTTACGACTTTGTTCTCATCATTATATGACTTTATTCTCGTAATAATAAGACCTTATTGTCGAAAAAGACTTTATTTAGGGGTATGCGACTGGATCAAAAACACTAACTTTCCCTATAAAGGGCTAAAGATCAGAACAAATCAAATTTATTAGAACGTCATTAATCACTTTATTCTGCGTCATTTGATCTTTGCTGGAAAGCCTCCCTTCTGATGTCATTTAGAGAAACTCCAGTTCTGCTTTATATATTTATTCTCAAATCATCTTAAGACATCTTATTGCTCATCATGATATCTCCATCAGCGCTCTGACTTCTCGTCATAAAGGGACTTTATTCTCGTCATGTTGAAACTTTATTCTCAAACATTTTGAAGACTTTAACAACGTCTTTCGACTTTATTCCTCATAACACCAGGAATGCAAGACTTTATTCAGTGTTTTAGTACTATGATATATAAAATCCAGCATGTTTAAAAGGATTTTTAAAGGAACTATCTGATTTATTTCACATCTAGACCAACTTTTTACATTCGTCAATTCGTTTTTATTCTCGTCGTAGAAAAACTTTATTCTAGTCATAAAGACTTTAGATCGTCATGTATAATTACGTTATTCCCTTCTCAGTTGACTCCAGGCTCTGATTTATCCAAATCATTTTCAAACTTTATCCTCTAATCATTTTCGACTTTATATCATCAAGGAAGACTTTATTCTCGCTTTCGGAGGTTTCTTCCTGTTCCAAGGGGAGTTTTTGCGACTTTATTCTCACAATGTTCGCGACTTTACAAGCATGCTTGGACTTTATGAGGGATTGTTTAAGAGTCAGTCAATGACTTTATTACAATCAGCTGGTTTTCCACAGATAGAAACTTTTTAGAATCAATCTGACTGAACTGTCTGATCTGGTTGCGAACTTTATTCTCGTCATTTGAGACTTTATTCTCGTCATTTTTCGACTTTATTGGCGTCATATTAAGAAATAAACTCATAATAGAAATTCTCGTCATTTTTTTATTTTGATGTTAACTTTGATTTATTTGTCGACTTTATTCTTCATGTGCGACTTTATTCTGAGTCATGTACAGACTTTCCCAATAAAAGCTCCATGTTCGCGACTTTATTCTGCGTCAGTTTCCGACTTTAGCAAAGGAGAGTTTGTAATTAGTCAGGACTGATCTGATACAGAGCAACATGAGAAGTCCTCATTTCTTCCTGACTTTGTGTCCCTCAGCACATCAATAACGACTTTATTCACGGAGAGAAGAAGGAGTTCGTGTGCCGCTGGGACGACTGTTCTGCGGGAAGCATTTCTGACTTTAAAGCTCAGTACATTTCTGACTTTATTCACATGCGACTTTATGCTCATCATGATACAACTTTATTCTCGTCACAAGTTGCGACGGTGGGTCATGCTGATTACTCGGTTTCAGCGACTTTATTCGGAGGAGGTTCTTTGGGGGGGATCACTGCCTTTAAGATCCTGGTAGAAACTCTGCGTCATGGGGTTTAAAGCTGATAAACAGCATTCTCGTCTGAACCCCCACCCCCCCCGACTTTATTCATCAATCTGATTATTATAAACAAGGTTTATATAAGGCTGAATCAATTTATCATGACTTTATTCTCATTGATTATTGAAATACTGAACTTTATTTCGTTATTTCGCTAACTGGAGTAAAAAGATTCGTCAAACGCGACTTTAGCTGACAAACCAATAAGACTAGCAAATAGGCTTTATTCCTCCCCAAAGATCCTCTCTGGAAAGGACGCATCCTCGCAACTCGTATTTGAACCCTGACTTTATTCTCGTCATGTTGTGACTTTATTCTTGTTATTTTCCGACTTTTATTCGTCATGTTTCGACTTTATTCTCGTCATGTTACGACTTTATTCTCGTCATTTTTCGACTTTATTCTCGTCATTTTCGACTTTATTCTCGTCATTTTCCGACTTTATTCTCGTCATTTTTCGACTTTATTCTCGTCATTCTGCGACTTTATTCACGACGTCATATTCCGACTTTATTCTCGTCATATTCGACTTTATTCTCGTCATTTTCCGACTTTATTCTCGTAATTTTATGACTTTCTTTTTGTAATTTTAGGACTTTTTTCTGCGTAATATTAAGACTTTATTGCTGAAATAGAAACAAAAACTCTCTAGCCTGGCCCTGATACTCCGTTGTAATTTAGAGCAGGAATTAGACCAAGATTGTAAAAAATATATAAATGTTTTTCTTTTAAGATTAAAAATAAGTTCTTGTCCGTCAGTCTGCTCTATCCAGAACTGAAGTGGAACATTTTTTATTTAATCTGATTTAATTTAGTAAAAATTCTCGTTTAAGGAACCTTTGGCTATGATTAATAATTGAAACATAATCCACAGATTAAACTATTTGCAAGATAATCTTTAGTTGGAGTCCTACTTGTGACGTAACCATGGCAACCTGGTTTATTTGATCATCTTCAGGTTGTCAATTAATCATGCAGAAAAAAATTAATGAAAAGTAAAAGAATCTATTTTCCTATAATTTTAGAAAACATATTTTCAGTTTGAATCATTTTTAGTTTACTAAAAAAAACATCTTTTAGGCTGGAACCAAAAGAATCTGATCATATTGGAAGCAGATTTCTACATAAATGTGTCTGAATTTGACAGGAAGTCAGTATTTTAAAACGTCTCTTTTTTATAGTGGATGTTTTTTAAGAGCAGAAAAAACATGAAGCCAGAGGTAATTGGCCTCTGGAATCATGGCGGACGCCTAACGAGGTAAATAAAGAGGCTGGAAAACAGAATATTTAATCCTTCTCCCAGAAAATAATGTCAATTATTTAAACAGCAGTTGTTGTTTGTTGTTTGTTGGATGAAAAGGGAAGAAATGGGCGAACGGATTCATCTCTGATCTTTGGTCTTGCCGATCCCTCGCCTCATTGTTCCCGCAGAGAAAACATGAAAAACAGACCAGATAAACATTCTGCTGGTTCCCCTCCATCAAACGGGTCTAAAAATGTTTCCTTCATCCGAACCTTGAATATTTAACGGCAGAACCGGATTTAACCGGCTCCTCCTTCCCCTGCAGTTCGAGGGCTGCTCCAAGGCCTACTCCCGCCTGGAGAACCTGAAGACCCACCTGCGCTCTCACACCGGGGAGAAACCGTACGTCTGCGAGCACGAGGGATGCAATAAGGCGTTCTCCAATGCCTCGGATCGAGCCAAGCACCAGAACCGGACTCACTCCAACGAGGTAAAGACGGTTTGAGTTCACACAGAATTCCTCATTTCTTCCAGAGGAGCTGAAGTTCAGGAAATGCTGGCGGCAGTTCGTCCGTGTGACCTGAAAGTTCGGATCAGAACCACAGTTAGAGTTCACATCTGTCAGCTCTCAGTGACATCATCAGTACTAATTCTCCCCGAGCATGTCTATAGATAACGTCCCACAATGCATCAGGACCCGTTCTGCTCTCTACCTGCAGCTGTCGTCTCACAAATCCAACATTTTTAATGAAATCTTCCAAATTTGGTCGAGAATCAAACTGATTTTCAGCACATCGATTATTTCTTGGTTTGGGGTAAAAAAATCTAATCTGGATAATTTCTCCAAATGTTTAATGATAATGAACCATCCACCCCATCGCTACTAACGATACCAGCAGAGCAACATTGTTGATTACTTTCTGGACGTTGACGAGGCTTTCAGTTACCTCGTTTTCTTCCCCAGTCTGGGTCAGTCTGCTGCTACTGATCAGATTAGCTGTAATACTTTGGTTTTAGGTGCAGAAGCAGAGCATGCGCCGCAGTTCTATGGCTGCAAAGTAATGCTACGTTCAGACCGCACGCGATGGAAGCAGCAAAAGCAGCTGGTTTACGTGCAAAGTCGATGGTTGATGCGCATCAAAAGGTCCTGCAGCGCGTCTAGAGCAGTGGGAGCGGCCCATCTTGACGCATCTGAGGCGTTTGGCGTGCTTCACCTGCTGGATGCGCCGCATCAACCAATGAGAGAAGCTGATCTGGGGAGCTGGCAGGGGAGTCAGGCGCGCGCTTGCACTGCTGATGCAGAAGCTATGATCACTCCTCTGAAACAGTTTATTAGCGCCTAAATTAACTTCAAATGTAGAAACCTGCGGGCAGAATATGTTGGCTTTTATTATCCTGCTGCCTGCAGTTTGGATTCACATGAAAAAAAAGCGCTAACATCTACTTCCAGCTGCGAACAGTAGGGGAAAAACCCCCAAGAGGCGTCCAGGCCTGAGGCAGCTGCTGCTGGGGATTCCCAGTTACCCTCTGATCACAGCTAATATAGCAAAGCTGCTCTCTGCATTGAACACAGGAGCAGCAGAAGCATCTGGACTCACTTTACTGGACGTCTGACCTTAATGAGGATCAAAAATGAAGCAAAAGCTTCTTTGCTACTTCCATCACTTGCAGTCTTAACGTAGCATTAGACCAATTCATCACACTTTCATCTCCGATCTCGGCAGATACGGGGAGTTTCTGCTGATTTTTTAGTTTTTTTCCAAAAACAGCCACATTTTGTTCAGGCCATGTAGATGGATTTGCTCAATATCCATCTGGAAACGTTGAAGTAATTTTGGGAAGGGGCGAAAATACTGGTTAGCTGATTGGCCTATGTTGGTGATAGGCGGGCCAAATAAACCAATCAGATCTCTGAAGCATATGGCGTACTAACAGAGCGGCGGCGAAAACACAACCACAAGCCAGGCTACTCTTGCGAAACCAGTCGGGAGAAGAGCAGAAACATCTTTTCCTCTGAGAAAAGCCTCCAGAGCAGTGTTTTGCTCTTCTTTTCAGTGAAGAAATACTCTGTAATTCCACGATAAAACTTGCTCGATAGCCACGCTAGCGCTAGTTTCATCGGCTGAAACCCGCCATGTTCTTTGGAGACTGAACTGTCGGCGCTTCTGTTGCGTCACACCTCAACCGCCTCCAAAGCCAGCTGATTGGGCGTTAGTTTGGTGAGCGGCTCTAATTTTCTTTAAACGGAGAGTCTCCAGGGCTGATCTGCGAGTGAAACCTTGAAAGCTCGCGAGATCAGGATGGTCTCCGAGAGCTAAGGTTACTTCAGTAGGATTATATAATCAAGTATTTTCCTGCTGACTCATCCGGTTGACTCTCAGGTAACTGAAGCCACTAAAGAAGTGTGTCAGTGTCTCTGTTTTCCATCTGTATCAACAGAAACCGTACGTTTGCAAGATCCCCGGCTGTACCAAACGCTACACGGACCCCAGCTCGCTCAGGAAGCACGTGAAAACGGTTCATGGCCCAGAGGCCCACATCACCAAGAAGCAACGCGGCGACCCGCCGCCCAGGCCGCCGGCGCCCAGGGAGAACGGCGAGAACGAGAAAGGCGGTCAGCTCCAAAGGGAGGACAAGCTGTCAGAGAACGGCTCCCCCAGAGTCCCGGAGGACTACCTGCACGTTAAATCCATCAAGACGGAAAACTCAGTGGTGAGAACCAATGGTCTGAGATATTCGGTTCGATTTGAATCAACTCTTTGTTCCGTGATCTGATGCAGTTTACTAAACCAGCATGCAGTTTGTTTCTTTGATTCTCTGCTTGATGGTTTCCATCTCTTTCTCCTTCCATCCTTTCCTACTGGACAGACTTTACTAAGGTGAGCTAACCTATAGATCCGCGTAATCATGACCATTTCATCCCATATTTAACACATTTCACTCAGAAATCACTCCATCAACGCTCAGTTGGTCGTCTTAGTCTGGGTCACCAGGGTATCTGGTCCAGGAACGTTCTCCTGGTGTTCCCAAACCCAGAGGCAGTTAGAGACCCTCTAGGAAGCCATAAGTGTGTCCTGGGATCTTCACCTTTAAATTCCAGGAGCCAAGGACCAGCTCTATCCTGAGCCGCCTCCATCTCTACCAACATGTCAGCCAATCGGATCAAGGATCTCGATGTTTTGGCACACTTCAGACACTATCCCGGACACCGTGCAGGACGCTAGTTTGTCTGATGGTTTGCACCCAAAGCCAAAACACGCAGCGCCACGGCCAGTCTTTGGGGAACACTCACGGGTGAACCGTGTGTCGTCCGGCGTTGGATGAGGGGTTGTAGACGCCAAACAAACTGGTCAGACTGACACACGCGCAATTCTAGGTAGTTGGTGGTTGTCCCTCTTGTGTTGTGGCGTGGAATAATACAGCACAGTATTAGCCATTCAATATTTCCCCACTTTTCTTCATGGGTTCGTTGCTGGTCCTTGGCTGGTCCTTGGCTGGTTCTTTGCTGGTCCTTGGCCAGTCCTTGGCTGGTTCTTTGCTGGTCGCTTGGCTGGTTCTTTTTGCTGGTCCTTGGCTGGTTCTTTGCTGGTCCTTGGCTGGTCCTTGGCTGGTTCTTTGCTGGTCCTTGGCTAACAGTCCCTTGGCTGGGATTTGGCTGGTCCTTGGCTGGTTCTTTGCTGGTCCTTGGCTACAGTTCTTTGCTGGTCCTTGGCTGGTCCTTGGCTGGTTCTTGGCTGGTCATGGCTGAGGTCACTTGGCTGGTTCTTGGCTGGTCCTTAGCTGGTTCCACTTTGCTGGTCCTTGGCTGGTTCTTTGCTGGTCCTTGGCTGGTTCCTTGGCTGGTCCTTGGCTGGTCCTTGGCTGGTTCTTGGCTGGTCCTTGGCTGGATTCTTTGCTGGTCCTTGGCTGGTTCTTTGCTGGTCTTGGCTGGTCCTTGGCTGGTTCTTGGCTGGTCCTTGGCTGGTTCTTGGCCTGGTCCTTGGCTGGGTTCTTTGCTGGTCCTTGGCTGGTCCTTAGCTGGTCCTCCCATTCTGGATTTCTTTGCTGGTCCTTGGCTGGTCCTTGGCTGGTCCCCTATAATTCCTTATTAAGCATCTCAAATATTCTGTCACATTTCATAAGATTAAAGATCTAAAGCCATCTCCTGTGGTCCGAACCCTGTAATTCAGTGAGAGGGTGGAGTCAGAGTAAATATGCTCCTTGGAGAAGGCCAGCGGTGGGAACTTGGATGGGATATTGCTGCCCATTCGGTGGCTTTTTAGTGGTAAAGGCCGTAGCACTTGAATGGCTGCTGCACTACCGCAGACCACGCTTCAAAATTGGTCATAAATCAAAAATACTTACAGCGTCAAGCTAACTGCGACACAATGCTGCAGGAGGATAACCAGCCCTTTAGTCTCCGGTTGGAGAGCTTGGACTTCACTGCCTTGCTCAGGGGAACTGGAATCAGACCCACAACTGTTGCTAGAACAGCTGTTCATGCCAATATGGCTGCGATCCCGTGTAGGACAGACCCAGCGGCGGATTGCTCCAGGAAATTAGCAATGCCTCTGTTAGCATCTCTGTGTGCAAAGCAACAGTTTGACTTTGTGCAGAAAGTACTGATGTGGATTAAAGCTAAATATTCACATCATCCATGCATTGTTATTGTTTCCCATGTAGAAGAGATTCAGGACTCCTTTAACCAGACCAAGTCCTTGCCTCCTACAGGTCTCTTTCTTCTAGTCCTTTATATCCAGCTGATCAAGGTCTGTGTTTCACCCAGAAATTCATTTTAAATAAAGAATTTCTCTTTTATAAAGAGCTTTTAATGTGTTTTAGGGCAGCAGGAAGTTAAAGTTTCGTCTTTTCCATCCATCACTCATCCAAGTTTACTAATTCCTCCTAACGACGGCCTTGGTTCTCCAAAAATGAGAAAAACTCACAAATAAAAAAGCAGATGTGTGTTTAGAAAGAACAGAGCCGATGAGATCAGCGGCGTTAGAGTAAAACCTGAGAGCGAAGCGAGGCCTTGAAGCTCCAGAAGCTTCCAGCCTCGCCGTGGAGGGTTGGCTTTAACCATCTCATGGTGATTGCCCCGCGCCTTTCATCCTGGACATTTTTAATTCACAGACAGACTCAGAGAGCCTGTAATCTGCGGAGCCCCCACCACTCCCACCCCAGAAAACACTCATTATTTACAATTAAGCCGGGGGAGGATAAAAGGCCGGGTGATTCACTCCTCAACATGCCGCATTACCCACTCTTCCACTCTTGTTTTGCAAAAGGAAAACAGTTTTTAGGACAAGATGTTCCCGTTTCCTCCAGCCTCTCTAATTCCCTGCCTTCCCCCCCCCCCAGATGTATCAGTCAGTCCTGGCGGTCAGTCATCGTGTAGCAGCCCGAACCATCACCGCTTTGGCACCAACAATGACAGTGGAGTAGAAACGGCGGCGCACAGCGGGGGAAGCCTGGGGGACCTCAGCACCCTGGACGACCTGCCGTTCGTGGACTCGCTGGGATTCGAGGACTCCTCCGGTGGGGGTGCAGCGGTGGGCCTCCATCTAAGAAAGCAGCTGAGCACCAGCCAGTGCCTGGAGAACCTGAAGAAGGAGAAACTGAAGACTGTGAGGGACTCGTGTCGGTGGGCCAGCAACCCAACGCCCGCTGGCCATCGGGGCGTTACGCTGCCGCCCATACCGACCAGCGGTGAGTTTGGAGATGCGGCAGAGGCTCTTACCTTTTGTACATTATGATGTAATCGATCAACCAACCAATCATAAGAAAGATAAAACACCAGCTAAATGATCCAATTTTCCCAGAAACAAATGTTCAACTTTCTAGCCAATCTAGTTCTAAATTGACTCTTTGACACGAACGATTAGTGCGCCATCAGTAATGGGTTATTTCTCTGTCTCCCCACAGGGTCCCTGGTGGAAAGTTCGACCATGTGTGAGGATCCCGCTTCCTTCCCGGGCTCTGGCTTAGGTCTGCTGAGCTCTGACAAGATAACCCTGTTGGCAAACCTCTCCGAGCGCCGTGACAGCACCTCCAGCACGCTGAGCTCAGTCTACACGCTCAGCCGGCGGTCCTCGGGCATCTCCCCGGGTTTCTCCAGTAGACGCTCCAGCCAGACGTCTCAGTTTGGCGCCAACCGCCTGACAAACATCAGCTCGGCCGGCTCCTATGACCCCATCTCTGCGGATATTTCTCGCCGTTCCAGTCAGACCAGCCAGTTTGGGGGGAATGGCTGCGGCCCCGGAGGGGGTGGGCTTGGCCTTCCCGGTCCACTCAGCCTGACCCCAGCCCAGCACTACAGACTAAAGGCAAAGTACGCTGCTGCAACTGGAGGCGCTCCTCCCACACCGCTTCCATACTTGGATCAATCATGTCATGATTTCAGTGAACACTCGTCCAAAAACAGCCTGAGATCCGCTCAGTTCAACCAGGAACGCAGCATTTTCCCCCACGAAGTTCCGTCCCACGTCCCCCGGCGAGCCAGTGAACCTGTGAGACCTTTAGATCCGCTCAGCCAGCCGCAGATGCAGAGGTACAACAGCATGGTCACCCTAAACAGAAGGGTGTCCCTGCAGCCCCATCCTCCGCCCGATCGCAGACGCTCATCGCAGCAGGGATGCGTCCAAACAGGCGGCAGTCACTGCTACCCCTACAGCCAACGGCCGCCGAGCATCTCAGAGAATATCACCACAGAAACACGAAGCTGCAGAGGAAACTCATCCGGGCTGGAAGGTGTCCAAGGAGCTCCAAGCGCACAGCAGCTGTACCGCCAGAGCGGGATGGACGGTCTGAACCCGAGCCCAGGACGGCACCGACACATGGGTTCATCCTCCCCCCACAGCGGCGCTGCTAACCCACAGTGGAACAGGTTTTCCTCAGGACTCACGGGGGCCGCTCAGCAGTACTGCAGACTAGAAGGACATGAAGGACATGGGAATCTAGCTGTGGTCCAGCAGAGCCAGAATGTTGGACCGTACAGTGTGACCTCCAACCAACAGATGGTCCAAACCTTGTCCAACAGAGGCGTCCAGCTCAGCTCTGAAGCAGGACCGGTCCTCCTCCAGCAATCTAACCTCAATGAACCTGCCAGCTGTCGGTTTGGGTTCAGCCCCGGTTCCTACGACAGGAACGGTAACCTCCCGTTCTCGCCCTGCGGCACCATGGCGCTGCACTGCAAGGAGGAGCCCAACGACGTGGAGCTCTGCCGGTTCCAGCCAGTCCAGATAAAAATGGAGAGCAGTGATGCCTCGGCTGTGATGTTGGACCAGCAGAACTGTAACACCAGGAGCCAGAATGGCTTCCAACCGGGGATTCAGAACCACCTCCAGCGAAGACCACCAGCAGAACCAAAGTCTCCAAACCTGTCCGGCCCAACGCTGGTGCCGTCAGATGATTCCCAACTAGCCAAAGCTTCAGGACTTCCTTATAATTCCGATGACAATGCTCTGTTCTACAGGGGCCAGATCCAAGTCCTGGAGCCCAACGGGAACCTGGACTGCCAGGTGTCCCTGTCGGTCGGCTCGCCTTCAGCGGCTCCATGCTCAGCAGACAACCAAGCAGACGGGACAGCCGCCTTGGAGCACGCTCAGATAGACTTTGATAGCATGCTTGATGACGGGGATCACTCCAGCCTGATGTCGGGAAACCTGAGTCCAGGGTTGCTGCTGGGCTTTTCGCCGGGTTCCTCCCGCCTGACCACGCCCAGGAACTCTGTGACGCTACCCTCGGTTCCGGCAGGAACGGGGAACATGGCCATCGGGGACATGAGCTCACTGCTGACGGCGCTGGCAGAGGAGAACAAGTTCCTCAACCTGATCGCTTAAGCAACATGAACCATCTGGGTGTAACATTCATTACTGTTCGTAAAGCCATACTTCTGTTTGCCTTAGGGTGTGAAAAGCTGCCGCTGAGCCGTCCTGGATAAGATCTAACTAAGTGCCTGTTGGTGGAAATCAGCCGGTGTGTCGGTGTTTGGACTGCGGCTCAGACAGGGACACGGTCCAGGATCTGTAGCGTTTTCATAGATAAACGGTGACAGCTTGGCGCCGAAGGCCGGATCTGTGACTGGAATTAGAAAGCGGCGCCTCACAGCAGAGGATCTGAATATTATTATCTCACCAAACTCGACTCCTTCTCTTGTATATTGTCCTGGTTTCTTTGTAAATAGAATTTGTACATTTTTAATAAACAAGAATTATGGATTTTTTAAAAAGCTTTAGTCCTGCTTCTTGTCTTCGCAGCAGTTTCCCGATGTTCTGTGGTCTATAGAGGAAGCCTCCAGCTGGTGCTCCGCCCCCTCCTGATGCATCAGAAGCTCCTCTGTTTTATAGTTTTAGATGCATGAGATGCATCTAATCCAAGGATTCAACAGAAAGGTTTCTCAAAAATCAAAGATAAAGACAGTAACGGGGAACTAAAAGAAAAACAAAGTGCTTCCCTTGACCCATCGGGGTACGAAGCAGCTCATTGGATGAACGTTCTCCCAGAACCGGTTCTTCGGTTCACTGAGGCCTGCAGACATTTGGTCAGACCACAGCATAGTGAGGGGGAGGTCTTTCTTTGACCAGGCCCTTTTCAGTCCCCCGCTGTCGCATGTAGAAAGCAGCCATTAAAGATGGCCCTTCCCATTCAAAAGCCAGTTTCGAATAGTAGCAATGTAATCTCCAATACAGGGCGCTGGACCTGCAGGAGATGGCGCTTTTCTCTTTAGATCTTAATGTCTGGCATTGGCAAATCATGACAGAAAGAATATTTTAGATGTTTAAAAAGGATTGTAGGGGACCCCAGCCAAGATTCGAGCCTAGGACCTCAGCCAACGAGTAGCCAAGTTCACTTTTCAGTAGCCGCTCTTCTTTAAAAGTATGTTTTAAGATCATTTGGAGGCTAGAACATCTTACGTTGAGTTTCACTATATGACCCTAAGTACTGATTTAGAGCCGCATTGAAAAAAATCTTAGAATGCTTGAGAGGAACGCAGCAAATCCAGCAGAGCTCCGAGAGGGGTAACGGCAGCCAGTGCTAGCACTAGCACATCTGCAGCAGCCGGGGCTTATGTTAGCCCGTCTGCAGCGGTCAGGGCTAACGGTAGCCCGTCTGCAGCGGCCAGGGCTAACATTAGCTCGTCTACAGCAGCCAGGGCTAACGTTAGTCTGTCTGCAGTGGCCAGGGCTAACGTTAGCCCGTCTGCAGCGGCCAGGGCTAACATTAGCTCGTCTACAGCAGCCAGGGCTAACGTTAGTCTGTCTGCAGTGGCCAGGGCTAACGTTAGCCCGTCTGCAGCGGCCAGGGCTAACATTAGCTCGTCTACAGCAGCCAGGGCTAACGTTAGCTAGTCTAAAGTGGCCAGGTCTAACATTAGCTCTTCTACAGTGGCCAGGACTAACGTTAACACGTCTGCAGTGGCCAGGGCTAACGTTAGCTCGTCTAAAGTGACCAGGGCTAACGTTAGCTTGTATACAGTGGCCAGGGCTAACGTTAGCTAGTCTAAAGTGGCCAGGTCTAACATTAGCTCTTCTACAGTGGCCAGGACTAACGTTAACACGTCTGCAGTGGCCAGGACTAACGTTAGCCCGTCTGCAGCAGCAAGGACTAACATTAGCTCGTCTGCAGCAGCCAGGGCTAACATTAGCTCATCTACAGTGGCCAGGGCTAACGTTAGCCCATCTGCAGCAGCCCTCTCAGCATAGCTGTGTGAAGGACCGCTGGCTCTCATTTTTGGGGTTTAATTTGGCAAAATGTTAATTTGATTTGTGTTTATCTGAATGTGTTCATTATTATTCCCCCAATAAATTAAATAAAATAAGAATTTATTATCTAGAGACTACTAATAACAGTTGAAATGCAGCTCCAGACTCGCTTTGAATGTGGTGATGTCATCAGTACGCTGCTGTTCCAGTTGACCCAGATTTATTCTGCTCCCGTTCTCCCCGAGTCCAGACTCTACTGGGTTCTAGTCAAGAACGGACTTGCCGAGAACACGAGTCCATACTCGCGTTTTTGTGAATCGAGAAACTGCCAGATTTTCTCTCCACTGCTTTAGGTTCTGAGTCTGACCTTTGACCTCCTATCATAGAACTATAAACACAGATCATAGCTGCCAGGTAAAAACGCTGGAGGACCTGCTTTCTGCTCTTCCTGTCAGCGTTTCTCTCTCTAATCCAGCAGTGAAGCTGAGCTCCGTCTGCTTCGCTCAGCATCAGACTAAATATTCTCCATCAGTTCCTCCTCTGATCGCTTCCTGTGGAGAAAATACAATAGTGTTGATGGCTTCAATAATTCAGGAGGAAAACTTTGGCGTTTGAAGCCGCGCTCCTGCTGCCCGTGCGGGAAAAACGCACTTTCCTCTCCTTTCTTGTCCAACATCAGCGTGCGACCTCTTTGAAATAAGTTCCCTGACCTCGGCTTCCCTCGGCTGCAGGAGCAGCTGATGAAAAAGGATGCTAACCGGAGAGGAAGCGGCTCGGCGGGAGCGGAGCTGCTCTCAGCATCACTGTTGTCCAATATTAGCTCTGACAGAGCGGCCCAGAGGACTCCGCTGCTGAAACCACATAAAACAAACCAGCTGAGAGGAGCGAGGGCGCGGAGGGGGCCGCTGAGCGCTCGCAGGAACAAATGATTTTACTCTGTCAGGGAATTCAGCCGAGGATACGTTTGATGTGCAGGGGGTGATTGCTCCTGCCACCAGATTTCCTTATTCTCTCAGAGATGTGGAGTGGGAGGGAAAACAGCCTGAGGCTGGAAATCAGAGCAAGGAGAAGGAGATGATGAGGAGGAGGAGGAGGCCAGTGGAGGTCCTGCATTAGCAGCAGCAGGGCGTGGGGAGGACTAACCGAGAGAGAGCCATGGAGGACGGCTGACCTGCAGCTGTCTGCCAGCAGGGGGCGACACCTGCAGAAATTTCAGGATTTTAACTGGATAAAAATCGGATCGACCAGAACCATCATCATCCTATAGTTACTACATAAATTCGGAACATTATAAAATAAAGTCATGAGATTACAAGAAAAAAAGTCTTAAATTTACAAGAATTTGTAACATTAAGAGAATACATTTTAACATTTATGAGAATAAAGTAATAACATTATAAAATAAAGTCATGAAATTGCAAGAATAAAGTGATAAATTTATGACAATAAAGTTCTAAAATCACAAACATCCAGACTCTGTTACAGGAAGTTGTTCATTCATGTTCAGAATCGGATCTTTTTCATTCGGATCGCAGCCTCAAACATCGGAGCTGATTCCTTTGGATCAGAAACTTCTGGGTCTTTTTTGATAAAAAATTTAAACCACATTAAAAGGGTCACTAAAAGCAGAACAGGACGGATTACTGAGACTTTCAGCTCCTTCAGCTGCAGGAACACCGATGAAGATCAGAGAGCGAGCTTTCATCATCATCATCATGGTTTTAAGGGCTCTACCAGTCAGCTTCAAACTGGTTTTAAGGTCGTCTTACTGGTTCCTGGAACTCTCCACGGTCTTCTGTTCTTAAAAGTCTTAAAATTATGTGAAAAAGGAACATCAGGAAAATAAAGTCGTAAAATTGTGAAAATAAAGTTGTAAATTTATGAGAAAAAAGTCATATAACTAAAAGAATAAAGTCCTAAAATTATGTGAATAATGTAACATCAGGAGAATTAGGAGAATAAAGTCATCATTCAACAACCGGTTTCAGAAAGAAAGCTTGGAGCTCCGCCCACCAGATGACGGCCGACCAGCTCCACCAATCAGCAACCAGAGTCCACTTTGACATCCTGCCCAGTTTGATGCTGCTGCTAAAAGATTTCCTGATTTGTCAAACCGATGCTAAAGTAGAACTTCCCATGATGCTCCACATTCCTCATTTTAGGGAAGAAAGGCATTCTGGGAAGAGTTAGCATAAAATACAACTTTATTGTCATAATTCTAGGATTTTATTCTTGTAATGTTACAACTTCGCTCTCGTAATGTTGCGACTTCATACTGCGTAATGTTGCGATTTTACTCTCGTAATGTTGCGACTTTACTCTCGTATTATTGCGACTTTGTTCTCGTAATGTTGTGACTTTGTTCTCGTAATGTTGCGACTTTGCTTTTGTTATGTTGCGACTTAAGCTCTCGTAATATTGCGACTTCATACTGCGTAATGTTGCGACTTTACTCTCATGTTATGTTACGACTTCATTCTACGTAATGTTACGACTTCATTCTCGTAATGTTACGACTTCACTCTCGTAATGTTGCGACTTTTACTCGTAATGTTGCGACTTTACTCTCGTAATATTGCGACTTTACTCTCGTTATGTTACGACTTCATTCTCGTAATGTTGCGACTTTACTCTCGTAATGTTGCGACTTTACTCTCGGAATATTCGCGACTTTACTCTCGGAATATTTGCGACTTTTACTCTCGGAATATTTTACTCTCGGAATGCGACTTTACTCTCGGAATGTTGACTTTACTCTCGTAATGTTGCGACTTTACTCTCGTAATATTTGCGACTTTACTCGTAATATTTAGCGACTTTACTCTCGTAATATTTCGCGACTTTACTCATAATATTTGCGACTTTACTCTCGTAATATTGCGACTTCATTCTCGTAATGTTGCGACTTTATTCTTGTAATTTTACAATTTTATTCTAGAAATAGAAATCCTCCGTCATAGTTGCATATTATGCATAAGATGTTTTTTTTAGATGCTTACGGTTAATTGGCTAACAGTCGTATCTACGTAGAGCTAGGCTTATAGAACAAGCACTACAGAGAACAACAGTTGATATTGTATAAATCAGCTGATTGGCCGGCGCTCTGCAGGACTGTTGAAGCCAGATTAGTTTTCTTTGGTTTAACATTATTCTGTGTCATTAATCTGTGTTGCTGCTAATCTGGTCTGCAGTGTTTTTCTAAAGTCTCAGGTTGGTTCTAGTGTTGTCACGGGTTGCTCTGCCTAATCGGGTTTTAAATTAGCGTAATAAAGTCTATTTTTAATTGTAAAAGAATGTATAAAAAAAATATGTTTGTATACCATTTCTGTTTCATCATTTTAAGTCAGACCTACATACGTACTTATAATCAGGAGACGCTAGGCTGCTTGATGTTATGTTTCAGGTCTACCTGTTGGCCTTAGGGACGCATCCTCTGTCACTATCCAGGTTTATCCACTGGAAAAACGATCCAGAAATAATTAATAATTTCTTAAATTAAGTGTATTTACTCTTAGTTTAAGCAGGTAAAGGAGGTCGTTTGCCAATAGAATGAGTATTTTTACTCCTAAAATGAGATAATTAGATAAAATGTACTTGAAATAAGACAATGCTATTGTGTTTTCTAATTTTAGGTGTAAATTATCTTGTTCTATTGGTAAAATGTCTCTTTTACCTCCTGAATCCGAGAACAAATGACTTATCTAGATTTCCTTTATTCTCATAATGTTTTGACTTTCTTCTCGTTTTAAAAAAATATATATAACGCTCTAGCCTGGCCCTAATACTAGTTCGTACGAGTATTAAGGCCAGCCTAAAGATTTTTTTACTGTATTACGAGAATAAAGTTGTAATATAGAAATTAAATATTTAGTTTTTTAAATAAATATTTAGTTCCAAACTAAATATTTAATTTTTCATAAATAAATGAATGAATGACAGTGAAAAAATACCTAATTTTAAATGCTAAATAACCATTAAATTGCTGCTAAAGTTTGACTGATTAACTTTACAAATTGCGCCTCGTCATCATGGATCGCGCTCAGAGCAGTAAATCTGATTAAATCATCTTTATCTGCATTAAGTTGTTTCTTTCTTTAGATTACGCGCTATATAGCATAATGTTAACATGAAAGGAAAACATTAAACTCAAATAGACTAGATTTATGTTTAAATCCAAAGCTAATAAAGTTAGCTCCTGGAACTAGCGTAGCATCACATTTCCTCTACAGATCGGGAACAAAAAGATGAACAGAAAAGATTTTATGAATTTATTTTCTAAGGAAATACATGATTAACCTTTAATATATTATATTTTAGCACGCTGACTGTTTCTAAGGAGGGAAAACTTAGTTTAGGTCTTTTTTATAAAGTAAAATGGAGGGCGACCCAGATGATGATGATGATGGTACGGATCGGTTAGCGACTGTCAGAGGGTTCGGTTAGCGCCTGCTGACCCTCCCTCTCTCTCGGCGCCCTCCTCTGGCCGTTGGAGGATCAGCGGCTCATATGAACCGATTATTTCTGCAGAACAGAGATCGGAACATTAATCGGAAGCAGAACTTCCTGCCCTGCGTGACGCAGTCAGTGATGAAGACGTCTCCTCTTCCTCCTGCCAGCTCCGCTCAGCCTTATTATCACACATGTGACGGCGAAACGCAGCCGCCTCCTGCTGCCCGTGTCACGCCGATGATGGATAACGCCGCCGCTCGCTGATGTCTCATTCATTTCTATTAGCGCCGTATGTAAATTGGCTCCGGGGCCCCAGAAGCTGTGAGAGGCGTTAATCTGGGAATCAATTTCAGAGGCTGGTGGTCAAACCGGCAGCTGAGGAGTCTGTCCGTCTCCATTTGGATCTGCTGCTGTCAGGAAGGAGCTGGGGGGGCATGTACGACATCCCCCAGACCTGAAACATCAGCTACAGGAGGTCAAAGGTCAGAGGAGGGGCTGCAGGTGATTAAAACTAAAGACGGACCTACTCCTTAAATGAAGACGTCTCCTGGCCCGGGGCCCCCGAGGGCCCAATGTTTTATTAAGGCCTCATTTAATACGGCTGGCAGTCAGACGGGGGCCGTGAGGGTCGCCGCCCGCCGCCGTTAGCTGAATAATCCAGAGGAGGAGAGACATTCTGGATCAGCAGGTTCCTCCTGCTGCAGGTGGAGGATGGAGACCTTCCTTCAGCTTCCAGAATGATCCATCAACCAGCAGCATGAAGCTACATCTGAAACATCAGGAGGTCCGGAAACCAGGAAGGAAGCAGAGAACCAACCAGAACTTTAGATCTGAGCTCAGAGTCAGAACCAGAAGAAGATGGAAAATCATCATCTTCGTTTACGAATGTTTTATTGATGTTTCTTCGTATCGTTTTGATAAAGCTTCTAGTTAGAGTGGCTCAGGTTATCCTGATCTATCTCTATAGATCTGCTGCTATAGGCTTTAGACTGCTGGAGGACATAGGGACCCCTTTTTCATCATTCTATCTCTGCTTCTGTCCTTGGCAGAACCCCAGTGAATGTCTCAGCAGATGGCGGCTCACACTGAGCCTGGTTCTGCTGGAGGTTTCTTCACTGTTCAAGGAGTTTTCCTCTCCACTATTGCGCTACAAGCATGCTTAGTGTGAGGGATTGCTGAAGAGTCAATGAGTAGATGCAATCAGCTGGTTTTCCTTAGATAAGAAAACTTTGAATCAATCTGACTGGATGATCTGGTTGATCTGGATCTATAAAGTGACCTGAGATGACATGATGTGAATTGGAGCTATAGAAATAACTGAATAGAATTGAATTTCCTGTTTTTTCCTAATAAACAGGAAATTCAGCTTCACATTCATCTGTTTTTCAGCATTTTTGGACATTTTGCTGCTTTATGAGGTGGGGAAATGTAGTTTCTTTTATTTCATATATTAATTTATCCTATTTCCTCAGTTTCCACTCCGCCTGTTTCACCTGAAAGGCCACAAAGTTCCCCTGACTGAGGATGTTTGTAGACCAGATATATTTATTTTCCCATTAAAAAAAAAAGATTTTTCCAAAGTTTCTGTAATTTGTTTTGACTCTAAAAACTTTCCATAATTATTGATTGATGAACTGTAAGAAAATAAAGTTCCATTAACTTCTGTTTTATTTAATTGGAGTAAATAGTTGAATACTTTTTTCCTCTATATTTCTCAGGACATACATTTCTAGATGTTATTGAGCCTTCCCTCCTCCTCCTCTCTGTTCTCATACATCTATAATAGGATCTCCTGACATTTCATTTCCATTTCTTCCTTCCTTCTTTCTCACCTTTCTCCCACTTAGAGGAAATGTTCCTTCCTGCATCTCTCATCATTTTCTGCAGGAACTTTTTTTCCAGCTGCGGTGTTAATATTCGTCCCGTCGCCTGACACCTGCGCTGGGGTGTGAATGCATTCCGCGCGGCGCTCTCAGGGTTTAAGGACATGGCGGGTTGGAGCTCTCCAGCTGACAGGAAGAGGTGGATCCCGGCGGCAGCTGACTGAGGTCAGAGCCGCCGCCTCGCCGCGCGCCGGGGCCCTTCAGGTCTCGGCTCTCCGGAGGTTTTAAGGATGGAGGTCCTCATTAAAGCCGCCCCCCCCTCCCCTCTGAGGATGCGGGGGGGTCCAGGTGTCATCCGGCAGGTGTCTCCTAACAGCTGGGCGTTAGGATCTGGACCCGCTGAGGTTTGGCGGTGTTTGGTCAGAACCTGCAGGATGTTTTATTGGATCCGGTTCTGCTGCAGCGGCGCCAGAACCCATTGGGCCCGGGGTTCCGACTCTCCCTCCAACCTTTGAATGACCCGCAGCGCCAACAGGAGCAGAGAGGCTCCACATTATGCAGGGCGGCGGCCGCCTGTCAGCGGCTAATGGCGGCGAGGATGATGGATGGTGTTTATCCTGTGATGATGAGCCGCGGCGCCGCCTGATGATCAGCCGCATCGGGCCGGCCGCCTTATTGAATTATCGCAGCATAATTTGCATTAATGCGGCTGCAGGGACCCCGGATGGGCCGCTGGCGGTTAGAGAGTCCACCTTGAGCGGCGCCGCCTGTCCTTGGACCCCCGCCGACAGGACCGTGATGGACAGCTCCGGTCCAGATGGACCAGAACCGCTTCAGGCTGACAGGTTCTGATCAGAGCGTCTGACGCGTTAAAGTCCTGCTTCCATCCAGACCATGACGTCACCACCGCCATGTTGACCTATGACCTTTTAAGGTCAGCTAGCCCACACCATGACGCCTCCACCGCCATGTAGACCTATGACCTTTTAAGGTCAGCGAGCCCACCATGACGCCACCACCGCCGTGTTGTTCTCTGACCTTTTAAGGTCAGCTAGCCCACACCATGACGCCACCACCGCCGTGTTGTTCTCTGACCTTTTAAGGTCAGCGAGCCCACACCATGACGCCACCACCGCCATGTTGACCTCTGACCTTTAGAGGTCAGCGAGCCCACACCATGACGCCTCCACCGCCATGTTGTTCTCTGACCTTTTAAGGTCAGCGAGCCCACACCATGACGCCTCCACCGCCATGTAGACCTATGACCTTTTAAGGTCAGCTAGCCCACACCATGACGCCTCCACCGCCATGTAGACCTATGACCTTTTAAGGTCAGCGAGCCCACACCATGATGCCACCACCGCCGTGTTGTTCTCTGACCTTTTAAGGTCAGCGAGCCCACCATGACACCACCACCGCCGTGTTGTTCTCTGACCTTTTAAGGTCAGCGAGCCCTGGCAGCGCCTCCACCGCCATGTAGACCTCTGACCTTTAGAGGTCAGCGAGCCCCACCATGGCGCCTCCACCGCCGTGTTGTTCTCTGACCTTTTAAGGTCAGCTAGCCCACCATGGCGCCACCACCGCGTGTTGTTCTCTGACCTTTTAAGGTCAGCGAGCCCTTCATGGCGCCACCACCGCCGTGTTGTTCTCTGACCTTTAGAGGTCAGCGAGCCCACACCATGACGCCACCACCGCCGTGTTAACCTCTGACCTTTTAAGGTCAGCGAGCCCCCCACCATGGCCCACCACCGCCCGTGTTGTTCTCTGACCCTTTTAAGGTCAGCGAGCCCCACCATGGCGCCACCACCGCCCCGTGTTGTTCTCTGACCTTTTAAGGTCAGCGAGCCCACACCATGACGCCACCACCGCCGTGTTGTTCTCTGACCTTTTAAGGTCAGCGAGCCCACACCATGTGACACCACCACCGCCGTGTTGTTCTCTGACCTTTTAAGGTCAGCGAGCCCTACCATGACGCCTCCACCGCCATGTAGACCTATGACCTTTTAAGGTCAGCGAGCCCACACCATGGCGCCTCCACCGCCCGTGTTGTTCTCCTGACCTTTTAAGGTCAGCGAGCCCACACCATGACGCCACCACGCCGTGTTGTTCTCTGACCTTTAAGGTCAAGCGAGCCTACACCATGCGCCTCCACCGCCATGTAGACCTATGACCTTTTAAGGTCAGCGAGCCCACATGGCGCCACCACCGCCGTGTTGTTCTCTGACCTTTTAAGGTCAGCGAGCCCACCACCATGACGCCACCACCGCCGTGTTGTTCTCTGACCTTTTAAGGTCAGCGAGCCCCACCATGACACCACCACCGCCGTGTTGTTCTCTGACCTTTTAAGGTCAGCGAGCCCACCATGACACCACCACCGCCGTGTTGTTCTCTGACCTTTTAAGGTCAGCGAGCCCCACCATGACACCACCACCGCCCGTGTTGTTCTCTGACCTTTTAAGGTCAGCGAGCCCACCATAGCGCCTCCACCGCCATGTAGACCTATGACCTTTTAAGGTCAGCGAGCCCACACCATGGCGCCTCCACCGCCCGTGTTGTTCTCTGACCTTTTAAGGTCAGCGAGCCCACACCATGACGCCCTCCACCGCCGTGTTGTTCTCTGACCTTTTAAGGTCAGCGAGCCCACACCATGAGCGCCACCACCGCCCGTGTTGACCTCCTGACCTTTTAAGGTCAGCGAGCCCACACCATGACACCACCACCGCCGGTGTTGACCTCTGACCTTTTTAAGGTCAGCGAGCCCACCATGCGCGCCCACCACCGCCGTGTTGACCTCTGACCTTTTAAGGTCAGCGAGCCCACACCATGACGCCACCACCGCCGTGTTGACCTCTGACCTTTTAAGGTCAGCGAGCCCACACCATGGCGCCACCACCGCCGTGTTGTTCTCTGACCTTTTAAGGTCAGCGAGCCTTACCATGCGCGCCACCACCGCCCGTGTTGTTCTCTGACCTTTTAAGGTCAGCGAGCCCACCACCATGACGCCACCACCGCCGTGTTGTTCTCTGACCTTTTAAGGTCAGCGAGCCCCACCATGGCGCCACCACACGCCGTGTTGTTCTCTGACCTTTTAAGGTCAGCGAGCCCACCATGGCGCCACCACCGCCGTGTTGTTCTCTGACCTTTTAAAGGTCAGCGAGCCCACCATGACGCCACCACCGCCGGTGTTGTTCTCTGACCTTTTAAGGTCAGCGAGCCCACCATGACGCCACCACCACGCCGTGTTGTTCTCTGACCTTTTGAAGGTCAGCGAGCCCCACACCATGACGCCTCCACCGCCCGTGTTGACCTCCTGACCTTTTTTAAGGTCAGCGAGCCCCCACCATGACACCACCACCGCCGTGTTGACCTCTGACCTTTTAAGGTCAGCGAGCCCACCCCATGACATCACCACCGCCGTGTTGACCTCTGACCTTTTAAGGTCAGCGAGCCCGGAGCCATGACGCCACCACCCGCCCGTGTTGACCTCTGACCTTTTAAGGTCAGTGAGCCCTTTGGCACCATGGCGCCACCACCGCCGTGTTGACCCTATGACCTTTAGAGGTCAGTGAGGCCCACACCATGACACCACCACCGCCGTGTTGACCTCTGACCTTTTAAGGTCAGCGAGCCCCCACCATGACACCACCACCGCTGTGTTGACCTATGACCTTTTAAGGTCAGCGAGCCCACACCATGACACCACCACCGCTGTGTTGACCTATGACCTTTTAAGGTCAGTGAGCCCACACCATGACGCCACCACCGCCGTGTTGACCTATGACCTTTTGAGAGGTCAGTGAGCCCACACCATGACACCACCACCGCTGTGTTGACCTATGACCTTTAGAGGTCAGCGAGCCCACACCATGACGCCACCACCGCCGTGTTGACCTCTGACCTTTTAAGGTCAGCGAGCCCACACCATGACGCCACCACCGCCGTGTTGACCTCTGACCTTTTAAGGTCAGCGAGCCCACACCATGACGCGCACCACCGCCGTGTTGTTCTCTGACCTTTTAAGGTCAGCTAGCCCACACCATGACGCCACCACCGCCGTGTTGACCTCTGACCTTTTAAGGTCAGCTAGCCCACACCATAACGCCTCCACCTTTATGGATCATTTGGATCTAACCCTAACCCTGTCGATCAGCAGACGGACACAGAACCAGAGAAGAAGAAGTTTTGTTCAGCAGGTGAGAAACTTTCATCTCCCTCTGATCCCAGTGCTGCCAGTCCAAACTGGTTCAGCACCAGTGGGCGACCAGAACCTCCCACCTCTGCAGAACCGGTCAGCCTGGAAACAGACCACCTCCTGGTTCTGGTTCTGCTGCAGGTTCATCTTCTCTATGAGGGAATCTGCGTTTCAGTGCCTGGTTCTGGTTCTGCCGGGTCTCTGTAGAACCGACCCACCTGGATGATCGGACCGTAAAGAGAACCGGTGCTGGAGAGAAACGACCCGGATTCAGTCCAGAACCGGTTCTGTTCTCTCTAGACTCCAGACCCTTCACCTGCAGATGCTGATCCAGATGTTGCTGGTAGAACCTCTGCTCTGCAGCTCCCTCTAGTGGACAGAGACGCTGCTTCCCTTTCATTTAAAGCCTCATCATCATCATTATGAGCCTTCATCATGTTCATCTTCATCACCACCCCCCCTCCCCCAGACATCCAATCAGACTCGTTAAACGGAGGGCATCCTCCACCATCAGCCCTCCTCCATCCATGCTCGGCGGGGCTCCCAGGGAGCCTCCCTCCCCTCCTGCCATCTGCCGTGATTTATAGAAAACATGATGATTTATGGGCCGTCAGCCGCTGATGAAGTCCTTCTCTTTCATGGCGCCGACCTTTGACCTGGCAGCCAGGTCGCTGCTAATCAGCACCATGAGGAGCAGCGAGGCCGGCCCGACCCGTAATGAAATTAGAATGCTGATGGACCGGAACCAAGCAGCCTCTGCTGTCACACAGAACCGCTTCACAGAAACCCGGTTAGATCCAGACAGAACCGTTCAGCCCAACAATTACAGATGAATGATGTCATCTGGGTCGGTTCTGAAAGGTTCTGGAATGTTGAATAATGGAAAACATAAATCTTTAGCAGGAAAACTACCCTGGGTCGACCTGGTTCTGTTAGCCCGGGTTCTGCTGTATCTCTGGGGGCGACCCGGTTCCGTTAGCCCGGGTTCTGCTGTATCTCTGGGGCGACCCGGTTCCGTTAGCCCGGGTTCTGCTGTATCTCTGGGAGCGACCGGTTCCGTTAGCCGGGTTCTGCTGTATCTCTGGGAGCGACCCGGTTCCGTTAGCCCGGGTTCTGCCGTATCTCTGGGAGCGACCGGTTCCGTTAGCCGGGTTCTGCGTGTATCTCTGGGGCGACCGGTTCCGTTAGCCGGGTTCTGCGTGTATCTCTGGGAGCGACCCGGTTCCGTTAGCCCGGGTTCTGCCGTATCTCTGGGAAGCGACCGGTTCCGTTAACCCGGGTTCTGCGGTTCGTTATCCCGGGTCCAGGGCGGCTCTGGTTCGACCGGTTCCGTTAGCCGGGTTCTGCCGTATCTCTGGGGCGACCGGTTCCGTTAGCCCTGGTTCTGTTAGACCGGGTTCTGTATCTCTGGGGCGTGACCCGGTTCCGGTGCTAGCCCGGGTTCTGCCGTATCTCTGGGAAAAGCGACCCGGTTCCGTTAGCCGGGTTCTGCCGTATCTCTGGGGGCGACCGGTTCCGTTAGGGGCCCGGTTCTGCCCGTATCTCTGGGAGCGACCCGGTTCCGTTAGCCCGGGTTCTGCCGTATCTCTGGGGCGACCGGTTCCGTTACCGGTTCTGCGTTAGCCGTGCATTTCTGCTCGTATCTCTCTGGGGCGACCGGTTCCGTTAGCCGGGTTCTGCCCGGTATCTATCTGGGAGGCGACCGGTTCCGTTAGCCGGGTTCTGCCGTATCTCTGGGGCGACCGGGTTCCGTTAGCCCGGTTCTACCGTATCTGTTGAGTGATCGGTTCCGTTGGGCGCACGCCTCTACCGGTTCCGTTAGCCCGGTTCCGTGCCGGATTCTGCCCCGTATCTCACAGGGCGACCGGTTCCGTTAGCCGGGTTCCTGCCGTATCTCTGGGGGCGACCCGGCCCGGTTCCGTTAGCCCGGTTCTGCTGCCGTATCTCTGGGGCGGCCGGTTGCCGTTAGCGACCGGTTCCGTTAGCCGGGTTCTGCCGTATCTCTGGGAGCGACCGGTTCCGTTAGCCCGGGTTCTGCCGTATCTCTGGGAAGCGACCGGTTCCGTTAGCCGGGTTCTGCCGTATCTCTGGGGAGCGACCGGTTCCGTTAGCCCGGGTTCTGCCAGTATCTCTGGGCGCGACCGGTTCCGTTAGCCCGGGTTCTGCCGTGTATCTCTGGGAGCGACCCGGTTCCGTTAGGGTTCGGTTCTCTGCGACCCGTTCCGTTATTCTGCCGTATCTGGGAGCGACCGGTTCCGTTAGCCCGGTTCTGCCGTATCTCTGGGGGCGACCGGTTCCGTTAGCCCGGGTTCTGCCGTTATCTCTGGGAGCGACCCGTTTCCGTTAGCCCGGGTTCTGCTGTATCTCTGGGAGCGACCCCGGTTCCGTTAGCCCGGGTTCTGCCGTATCTCTGGGGCGACCGGTTCCCGTTAGCCCGGGTTCTGCCGTATCTCTGGGAGCGACCGGTTCTGTTAGCCCGGGTTCTGCCGTATCTCTGGGAGCGACCCGGTTCCGTTAGCCCGGGTTCTGCTGTATCTCTGGGGCGACGGTTCCGTTAGCTGCACCTCTGGGAGCGACCTGTTAGCCCGGGTTCTGCTGTATCTCTGGGAGCGACCCGGTTCCGTTAGCCCGGGTTCTGCTGTATCTCTGGGAGCGACCCGGTTCTGTTAGCCCGGGTTCTGCCGTATCTCTGGGAGCGACCCGGTTCCGTTAGCCCGGGTTCTGCTGTATCTCTGGGAGCGACCCGGTTCTGTTAGACCCGGGTTCTGCTGTATCTCTGGGAGCGACCCGGTTCTGTTAGACCCGTTCTGCTCATCCCATTTTTTCTTAGAGATCAAAGACTGTATTAAAGGCCTGGCTGAGTTTTCTAACGATGCTGCCTCCTGTGGCCAAAACGTGGAACTGCAGCTCAGGCTGTTTTTAGTGTCTGAGTGAAGCTGGATGGAAGGACCAGAACCTGGACCTCTATGATGTCACAGCCGCAGAACAGGGCGGGAACTTACGGCTGGGATGAAATGATGGGGTGTCGGTCTGCTCACCACAACAAGAAAAGGAACATGGGTGGTTCTAGACGGGGGCCAATGGGGGCCAGTGCCCCTGCAGATCATTTACTGAAGACATCAAACTAAGAGAAATTCTAATGATGAGCTGCGCTGGAACAGACATGGTTACTGATGGATCCAAACGACCTATTTCACTTTTTTCTTCACAAATTCTGTTTAATAATTATTTAAAAACAATAAGGCGATAGCTTCAATGGGATTGAGATATGATCCCAGTTTTCAAAACAAGTAAAAAACAAATACTCAATTTTTACAGCTGAATTTATTAGTTTCCTTGAGTTCTTATTCAGATTTGATAGAAAATGGTAACTTTAAAAATATGTAAAATTCCTAAATTATGAATGTACATTCACCTAACAAGACATGGAATTTTAATTAAACCTAATTGAATAGAAATTTCTCTTCATGCAGCTCTCTTAATATATTTGAATCCTTTGCCCCGTTTATTATTTCATGCTTTTCTGGGCCCCCATGAAAACATGCTGGCCGCCGAGTCTAGAACCGCCACTGAATAACGTATATCTGTTCTATTAACATTTCTCTATCTGTAGAATGGGTCTGTTTTATGTGTCTCAATTCAGAGGGCCCCCTGCCTGTCCTTGCCTAGGGCCCCTTATTTCCTATATCCGCCCCTGGCTCATCAAACCATGTTTTAGTCTTAAATGGCTAAAAATAGGATATTATACAGATTTTTGATTTAAAACTTCAAAAAACGTTTCTTCAAATGTGATTATCGATTAGTCTGCAGAAGCACGTGTCTTCATCTGGTTCGTGTCAGGCTTACCTGTCCGCAGGTGAGTTGGAAGACCTCTGCTTCCTTCAGTCAGGAGCCAGCAACAAACAGGGAGCAGAGAGCGCCCCCTGCTGGAGGACTGCAGCTTAACGCAGGAGAACCAACAGATGCTAATCAAACAGCTGAGTGCTGATAGGGAACACCTGCCCGCTGCGCCCAAAGGCTCATGGGAAATGTAGTGCATTTATAACAGCCGGAGCTTTCAGGGTCAGAAATTAGTTTAAACAAACAGTTTTTATCCAAATGTTCATTCAGACGCACAGCGCTGCAGAGCTACGCGTTTCCCAGCTTCCAGCTGCAGACAGAATGAATGGGAGTCTATGGCAGCTATGAGAAGGAAATAAGCCACGCCCACCAAACCTGGCCTGATGATGGAAGTCCTGCATGCCAGATTAGAGTCCATGCCTGTTGTAGTTTGGGAGTTATTTTGAGTACCTATTTGTTTAGCATTGTTCTCAGGAACATGCTGTCTCCACCAAACCTTCACGCTACCTGCCCCCCCACAGCATCTCTGTGCAGAGTTTGGATCCTCTGACATTAATGCTTTTCCGGCTATTTTGAGTTCCCAGAATGCTCTGACTGGTTATAACCCTAACTTAACCCTCTAATCTCTAATCCTAACCCCAGGCTAACCTCTGACCCTCCTACCCTTGATGTGGACTTAAGCTCTAACATGTTTATCATTTTCCAGCTCAGGAATTTAGAAACTTTCATCTTATTCAAGCTGAGCTGCAGCTAAAGTTTGGTCCAGTTTGATCTTTCTAATCAGAACTCCAGAACCAGTAACCCCAGAGGAACCAGTGACCCCCATAGGAACCAGTGACCCCATAGGAACCAGTGACCCCATAGGAACCAGTGACCCCAGATGGACGTTGTCTGAATGTGCTTCACTATCTGGGAATCGGTTTTATTTATCATTATTAAATTAATGTGGGAAAACCTTTTATTTCTTCCTTTGGATGAAAAATGAAACATTTCCAAAATGGCTGCAGAGCTCCGATCCAGAGGGTCCCTACAGTTTAGCTCCGCCCCCTCCAGATTGGAAGATGTCTCGGGACCTGAGACCGGAGCCGGTCCTCACAGAGACAGGAGAAGAATGAAGACAGGACAGAGGAAGGAGGTGCCATTGTTTATTTCAGCCGGAGGAGAACCAGGCGGGTCAGACGGAGAACTCAAGCAGAACTTAAATATCAGGTGGATCCAAACTAAAGCGGCAGCCATGCAGAGTCCACAGCGTATTTACAGCAGCAGGTTAGTAAAGGTTAGCATCGGTTGCTTCTGTTCACCCAAAGGCACACCGTCCCGTCTGGGCCTCGTTCACTAAACCAACCACCTGGTGGAGGTTCTGTTCAAACCCAGAACATTCCCGCTGGGAAGCAGAAGCAACAAGGCCTGGAAGCACTGAGTGGTCCCAATCCCGATTTCTACAAACACAATCAGTCTGAGAAGTTCTGGAAGATCCGGACGGATCAGGAAGTAAAGCAGGATGCAGCCCGCTGCTCAACATTTCAATCATCCGGGAGGTCCAACCATCTGCTGGGTTTGGACTTTGACTAGGCCACAGCCACATGGAGGAGCAGGAGGACCACAACATGGAGGAATCTGGCCTGTAAGAGGAGGACCAAGGAGACTGGAAAAAAAAGTTAGCTGATTTTTAAATATTTCAGTTTAATATGAGAAAAAAGTCAGAATTCAGATTTTTTTTTCCCTCATATTAAACAGAAATATTTAAAAATCAGTTTTCTTAAATTTTTGTGTGGCCCTAATCCTCTTCTGTAGACCAGAAATAAAAACAAGTTTATTAAACTATTCCTTCCTAAATGACTGAATCCATCCAGGAACACGTTCTGCCAGCAGAGGGCGCTGCTTCCCTGTTAGCTCTATGAGGAGTTTTAATAACAGTCAGGTTAATATTTAAATAAAAACTGATTTTAAATGTTACAAAATATCTGAAAGGAAAACAAAGTGAAATTAACATGAAAAACAGAGACAATTAAATTATTTAAAACAAAACAAGAATATTTAAAAGATAAAATACAGCAAAGAAAAGAACAATAAATATTTAAACATGTTAGTGAAGCTTTTTAAGTTCCTTTTTTTTTAGAATTGACCTTTTTGTTTTTCTTTCTTTCGTTGTTTTTACCGTAAATGACTTAAATTAGATAATTAAAGTTGATTGTTTTTCTCCAAACAGGATCAAAGTGATTCAGCCCACGGCTCCCAGAGGGGAGGGGCTAAATAAGAGGCGGGGTTTGGGACAATAAAGCGATTTACATTTCACATTACATTTACTGACAGTTTTATCCTCCTGTTGTCGCCCTCCTGTCTTTAAAAGGCTTCCAGGTCCGACGGTCCGGTTCTACTGGAAGCAGGAACGGTTCTGCATGTGGGTCCGGTTCAGAAGGTCCAGTCAGGGAGCCCATGAGGGAACCATCTCTGGTTTATTGCTAAGATCAGGACTTTAAAACCTGACAGGTCTCTGCTGATTGGTCAGCCGCTCTCTCCTCTGATTGGCCGGTCAGGTCTGTGTCCTTCCTTCCTGCTGGTTCTCAGTAGTTCCTCCATCGATGGCGTCTGACCGATGACTGGTTGCTAGGTTACCGTCCATGCGGCCCGTCGGCCAGCAGCGTGCATAGTTTCCCACAGCTGTGGATGGTCCATCTTCTCCTTGGTCAGGAAAACATTCCGTTTCTACAACTTTGGAATCATCAGTCCGGTTCCAACTTGGTCGCAGCAGAAACATAAAAACAGCCAATGATTGGTTAATGGTCCCTCCGCTCTGATTGGCTGGTCCCAAATGCATCATCAGGCCCCGCCCACCAGGGAGCAGGAAAGAGACTTTTAAAGGATGTCTGTGAAGGTAAAGATCAGAGCTGGGCCAGGACTCAACCTCCAAGGAACATTCTAACATTCCTGGAAACTTAAAGGAATGTTCCAACATTCCTGGAACTTAAATGGAATGTTCCAACATTCCTGGAACAAACTTAAAGGAATGTTCCAACATTCCTGGAAGCTTAAAGGAATGTTCCAACATTCCTGGAAGCTTAAAGGAATGTTCCAACATTCCTGGAAGCTTAAAGGAACGTTCCAAAACTTAACGGAACATTCTAACATTCCTGGAACAAACTTAAAGGAATGTTCCAACATTCCTGGAAGCTTAAAGGAATGTTCCAACATTCCTGGAACTTAAATGGAATGTTACTGAGACATTCCTGGAAGCTTAAAGGAACATTCCAACATTCCTGGAAGCTTAAAGGAATGTTCCAACATTCCTGGAACTTAAATGGAATGTTACTGAGACATTCCTGGAACCTTGAAGAAACATTCTTTACACATTCCTGGAACAAACTTAAAGGAATGTTCCAACATTCCTGGAACTTTAATGGAATGTTCCAACATTCCTGGAACAAACTTAAAGGAATGTTCCAACATTCCTGGAAGCTTAAAGGAATGTTCCAACATTCCTGGAACTTTAATGGAATGTTCCAACATTCCTGGAACATTCCTGGAACTTAAAGGAATGTTCCAACATTCCTGGAAGCTTAAAGGAACGTTCCAAAACTTAACGGAACATTCTAACATTCCTGGAACAAACTTAAAGGAATGTTCCAACATCGTTGGAAGCTTAAAGGAACATTCCAACATTCCTGGAACTTTAATGGAATGTTCCAACATTCCTGGAAGCTAAAAGGAATGTTACAACATTCCTGGAACCTTGAAGAACATTTTTTTACACATTCCTGGAATTTTAAAGGAATGTTCCAACATTCCTGGAACTTTAATGGAATGTTCCAACATTCCTGGAACTTTAATGGAATGTTCCAACATTCCTGGAAGCTTAAAGGAACGTTCCAACATTCCTGGAACTTTAATGGAATGTTCCAACATTCCTGGAAGCTTAAAGGAACGTTCCAAAACTTAACGGAACATTCTAACATTCCTGGAACAAACTTAAAGGAATGTTCCAACATTCCTGGAAGCTTAAAGGAACGTTCCAAAACTTAACGGAACATTCTCACATTCCTGGAACAAACTTAAAGGAATGTTCCAACATCGTTGGAAGCTTAAAGGAACATTCCAACATTCCTGGAACTTTAATGGAATGTTCCAACATTCCTGGAAGCTAAAAGGAATGTTACAACATTCCTGGAACCTTGAAGAACATTTTTTTACACATTCCTGGAATTTTAAAGGAATGTTCCAACATTCCTGGAACTTTAATGGAATGTTCCAACATTCCTGGAAGCTTAAAGGAACGTTCCAACATTCCTGGAACTTTAATGGAATGTTCCAACATTCCTGGAAGCTTAAAGGAACGTTCCAAAACTTAACGGAACATTCTAACATTCCTGGAACTTTAATGGAATGTTCCAACATTCCTGGAACAAACTTAAAGGAATGTTCCAACATTCCTGGAAGCTTAAAGGAACGTTCCAAAACTTAACGGAACATTCTAACATTCCTGGAACTTTAATGGAATGTTCCAACATTCCTGGAAGCTAAAAGGAATGTTCCAACATTCCTGGAACTTTAATGGAATGTTCCAACATTCCTGGAAGCTAAAAGGAATGTTCCAACATTCCTGGAACTTTAATGGAATGTTCCAACATTCCTGGAAGCTTAAAGCAATGTTCCAACATTCCTGGAACTTTAATGGAATGTTCCAACATTCCTGGAAGCTTAAAGCAATGTTCCAACATTCCTGGAACTTTAATGGAATGTTCCAACATTCCTGGAAGCTTAAAGCAATGTTCTAGAACCGTTTTAGGAAGGTTCCAGGTGTGTGACTCCATCATCAGAACCATAGAAGCTGAGGTTCCGGGTCAGAACCTGCAGTTCCTGGTCAGACGTTGAGGTTCCTGGTCAGACGTTGAGGTTGTGGGTCAGAACCTGCGGTTCTCCGTCCAGCAGGCAGATTGCTGTCAGCGTTTCCCAGCTGTGATCTTCCAGAACCTCCTGCCGGTTCCACCAGAACAGATGAAATCATTGGCCAGCCAGATGATCACAGACGGAGAGGAACCGGACGGGACCGGCAGGTTCTTTACATTCAGGTCATGGAAGGTCTGATGTGTCGAAGCAGAGCGGACTTTAAGGTTCTGGAGGTTTGGACCTCCTCCTCTCCATCTCTTCAGCAGAACCTCTTCATCTCCTCTAAATGGATCCAGAACCGCGCTGGGTTCTACTGTGGATGGAGGAGGGGGAGGAGGAAGGTCTTAAGGCTGGAGACTAAAGGAGATGAGCTCCTCGGGGCGGACCGGACCGGAGCGGAGCGGACCGGACCGGAGCGGGCCGGGCCGAAGCGGGCTCAGTAGGAGGAGATGTCCGAGGAGCTGCTGCTGTTGCTGGTGGAGGTCTGAGCCCGTTTGATGTAGAGGTTCAGCAGCTTCATCTGCAGGAAACACAAGGCCACAATCATCATCCTCGCTGCGGCCTTCCGGTCCGGCGGGTCGGAACCGGGCCTACCTTGCTGCCGGTCAGCTGGGACAGGTAAGGCTTGAGCTCCTCCCCGATGACGGCGTAGATGGCCACCAGGCAGAAGACGCTGGCCTTCCTCACGCTGCTCTCCGTGTTGTCGTAGCCCTGCAGCAGACCCGGGATGACGTCCGGCAGCAGCTGGTGCAGCGGCTCCCTGGAGACGCGCTCGATGGCGCGCGTCTGCATCTTGATGGCCGCCAGGTTGATGGGGTAGTCGGTGGTCTGGACGATGGGACAGAGGACCTTGATGCACTGCTCCGGGTAGATGGAGCCGGCCAGCGTGGACGCCACCTCCTCGGCCGCCCGCACCACCTGAGGACGACAGGGAGAGGATGAGGAGCTGCCGGCGCCGGAGGAGCGGCTCCCGGATGATCCGGCACCTCCTTGTGGGAATCCTTGTGAGCCTCCAGCGTCTTCATGATGGTCAGCTCGGCGTAGTTCTTGAAGCGGGCCGGCTGGTTCCGCAGGATCTCCCTGAGGACGCGTAAGGCCAGCGCGCGGACCGAGTGCTGCGGGAGAAGACAGACGTCAGCGGGTGTTAGACGCGGCGGCGGCGGCCCTCAGAGACAGACGGCGCCTTACGTCTTTGTCGCCCAGCGTCTCCAGCAGCAGCAGCAGCATGCTCTTGAAGTGCTCCTCCCACACCACCAGGCTGTCCTCGCGCGCCGCCTTCAGCAGCTCCAGCAGCGTCCCCCGTCTGTCCTCGGGGCCCTGCTCCCCGGCGCCGCCCTGGGACAGCTCCTTCAGCAGCTCCCCCACCAGCTCCAGCTGCTCGGCGGGCGCCGCTGCGGGTCACAAACAACCGGTTAGCCTGAAGCTCCGCAGCCGGAGGCGGATAAACTCTGGATCTGGGTCCGTTACCAGGGAAACCTTTGGAATTCAGCGCCTTGTTTTCTCCGCAGTCCTGCCGCCGGCCTGCAGAGGGAGCCACAGTTAGAGACCCGAGCAGAACCCAGTCAGCCGTCGGCAACGGAAGCGGCTCTTACCATCTCTCCCCGGGTCGGCGCCGTCCTCCGTGGCGGGGGATTTATCCGGAGAGCTGTCTGTGTAGTTGTACGGGTTGTACTCCCGGAACCGTGGCCCGGAAAAGGAGCGCGGCGACGGGGTGTTGAGCAGCGACGTCTTGTTGTCCAGAGCCGTTCTGCCGCCCTCTGCCGGGTCGCCGCAGAACGCCGCCACGCCGGTCTGAGAGGAGAACAGGAATGAGCCTAGAACCGGGTCTAGCGTAGAAGCTAACGGAACCAGCTGACCATGAAGTCCCGCTTCCCGTCCCGCCTGGGCGGCTCCGCCGGGTCCTCCTGGCTGCGGAAGCTGAAGCTCTGGATGGCCTCGGTCACGCCGCGCAGCGAGCTGTAGATCTCCTCAGAGTTCAGGTTCTCGCTGTCGAACTCCAAGGCGCTGGAAGAGAGGAGAGAGGCTGAGGCGGTGGTTCTAAGACCCGGAGGCGACGCGTCCCGGTTCTGCTGGCTTTACGCCGCGGTACGACTAGGATGGCATGTGATGAGGTCACAGACAGCGGGGACACGGACGGGCGAGGCGATGGGGGGGTGAGGGGTTACCTGGGAGAGTAAGCTCGCCGTACGGCCCTGAGGGCGGCGGGGGGAGGGAGGGGGGAGGGGAAGGGAGGAAGAGGAGGGTATTTGGAGAGGCCGTCGGCGCTCCAGCCCCACAGCCGGCTGCAGGGGGAGGAGGGAGGGGGGAGAGAACCGGAACAGTCAGAACCTTCAGTCCTGAAGGGAGAGGGGACCCGATCCGGCGCTTCCGCTGCTCCTACCTGGGGTTGAGAGCTGCTGGTGGGGAGTCCATGGGCTGCTGCGCCCCGGATGGCGAGGAGGCGTCCGACCCGCCGGCTGGACCGGAGCCGCCTGGATGTGGAGAAAACAGCCGGTTAGAATCGCTCCCCGCCTTCTGACCGTGCCCCCCCTTGCAGACATGGTTACCATGGCGACGCTGGCGCTCCTCAGGTGGTGGTGCAGCAGTTTGGTGGTCCCGTCCTGGAAGGTTTTGGGCAGCGCTCCCAGCAGCATGGTGAACTCCGGGGTGTTGAGCTCAAACAGGGCGATCAGAACCACCTGGGCCGCCTGTAGAACACAAAACACCGTTACTGGAAGCCTTCGCTCCATCCAGCCTCCACCAGGGGGCGCTGCCGACTGCTCCACCTGCAACACAAACATCTGCGGAAGGGTTAGAGCAGGCGGAGCCCTCAGCCATGCTTCTGGGTTAGAGGTTAGAGCTGCACTCGGATCTCTGGTTAGCTCCCGTCATGCCGTCCGACTGGATCTACCTGCTTGCACCTCTCCTCCAGGTTCCCCTCCCCGGGCAGAGAGGCCACGGCGCCGGTCCGACCCGAGAACTCCTCCCCTGCCCAGCTATGGAGGGTCTGAGGGTGGAGGTCAGGACACACGGTGAAGGATGGAACGACCAGAGCAGGGAGGCGGGAGGAGGTCCGGGCTGTCCTACCTTACGCACGTCGGAGCTCTTGGGCTCGGTGGTCCAGGTGATGATGCGTGAGACCGCCAGGCGGGTCTCGCTGGAGTTGATGAAGTCGGCCGGGTCCATCTGTCGGGCCAGAGCCTCGATGTAACGCAGGATGGCCACCTTGACCTTCAGGTTGGGGGTCTGGGTCTGGTCCACGATGAAACGCATCAAGATGTTGAACTGCTGGTCGAATGGAAACGATTCCCTGGGAAAGGAAAACACAGGAATCAGCTGTTTTCACCGTATTCCAGCTTCCCATAGGATCCCATCCTAACACAGCCCTGAAGTTGGTATCTGATTCACACCAAGCCTCTAATTTAAACAGTCCTGAAGTTGGTATCTGAATCACACTAAGCCTCTGATTTAAACAGTCCTGAAGTTGGTATCTGATTCACACTAAGCCTCTGATTTAAACAGTCCTGAAGTTGGTATCTGATTCACACTAAGCCTCTGATTTAAACAGTCCTGAAGTTGGTATCTGATTCACACCAAGCCTCTGATTTAAACAGTCCTGAAGTTGGTATCTGAATCACACTAAGCCTCTGATTTAAACAGTCCTGAAGTTGGTATCTGATTCACACTAAGCCTCTGATTTAAACAGTCCTGAAGTTGGTATCTGATTCACACCAAGCCTCTATATTTAAACAGTCCTGAAGTTGGTATCTGATTCACTACAGGATTAAGTTCAGAGCTTGCTGGGTGAATCTGCTTCAAAAAGATAAATCTAATGTTGGTATCAGCATCACAACATACGTAAGGGTTTAAGCTAATTGGTTCCTTTCAAAATAAAAGCCCGTCTGATTTATCTTTTAAACTCCAGCAGAAAGTTGCTCCTTTGAGAATAAAAGCCTCAGTCTCCGATTTGGTCAGATTCTGGATGTTTCCCGATAATGAAACTATGGAAGAAATGTCCCTATTGTCTGATACGTCTGCGTTTTCCCGGGGTCAGGTGATCATCCTCGGACCCGCTGTCAGAATCTGAGCTGTTCTTCCAAACCTAGCCTGAGTTCTGGAGGACCCTCATTCCTCCCTTAGACTAAGAAGTTCTGCCTCCATCAGCTGATCATCATGTCTGACCTGGTGACATCCAGAGCCTTCTGGACCTTAGCTTGGACTGAGCCCAGCAGGTCGGCCCCCATCTTCTTCAGCAGCTGTGTTAGAAGGACAAACAGCCAGTCCTGCAGGTCCTCCTTGTGCACCGTGACAAAGTCCAGCAGAGTCTCCAAGAACATGCTGAACACCTGGCGCCGGTGGAACGGGAATGAGGACGGCTCACTGGAGGAGGACATAGAACCACAGCTTAGAGGACAGAGAAGGTTCAGAGAGCCTTCAGAGGACATCAGATCAGAGGAGAACATGCATACGGGTGGCTGGTCTCTAATGGGCCGAGCGTTCCGGTACTCACCCAGGGGGGAGAAACCCCTGGAGGGGCTGGTGTCGCGGCTGCTCTCGCGACTCGTTTCCCGGCTGCAGCCCTGACTCATGCTGGGCCGAGGGATCCGGCTCCGGGCTGCAGAGTCCGGACCGGACCGGACCGAGGTGGACAGAGAGGACAGGAGAGCGGTCCATGCAGTGAGTTACACAGGCTGGGTTAGACGCCACAGGTGTTAGACAGGAGGAGGAGGAGGATGAGGATGAAGGCGGAGCTACAGCTTCAGTCTACTGCTCGGGGTCAGAGACATGAGGTGACGTGAGAGGAGGAAAAATGGCGACAAAAGGAAGCTTAATGAAAGCCAGGTGGAGTTCCTCCGTGAGCCTTTCCTTATCTCTGGGGTTCGTTTACAGCGATGGACACTAAGATGTTAACGGATGATTTTATTACAATTCTGATGAACATGAATAAAACACAAAATAATATGTTTACATCAAAATAGTTTTCTAAATTGGATGAGGAGGCTTGGAATATTTAACCTTTTGTGTCATGAATCTATAAAATATCTCAAATAGGCAAGAAATATGTAAAACATCACATTTTCTTACAATAAATTAAATCAAAGAAATATTGAAGATTATTAAAGAAGAAAGTCACAATATCGTCTAAAGAACTGGTTCTTCAGATTGAACTGGTTCTTTAGACTGAACTGGTTCTTTAGATTGAACTGGTTCTTCAGATTGAACTGTTCTGTGATTGAACTGGTTCATTTAATTTAACTGATTCATTAAATTGATTTGATTCTCTAGATTAAACTGGTTCTGTGCATTGGACTGTTTCTTTAGATTTAACTGGTTCTTTAGATCGAACTGATTCTTTGCATTGAACTGGTTCTTTAGATTGAACTGGTTATTTGCATTGAACTGGTTCTTTAGATTGAACTGGTTCTGTGATCGAACTGGTTCATTTAATTGAACTGATTCATTAAATTGATTTGATTCTTTAGATTAAACTGGTTCTTCAGATTGAACTGGTTCTTTTTATTGAAGTGGTTCTTTAGATTGAACTGGTTCTTTAGATTGAACTGGTTCTTTAGATTGAACTGGTTCTTTAAATTGAACTGATTCATTAAATTGATTTGATTCTTTAGATTAAACTGGTTCTTCAGATTGAACTGTTCCTCTGATTGAACTGGTTCTTTTGATTTAACTTATTCTGTAAATATTTCTCTAAATTCATTTTTGAGAACCAAAAAATATTTTAAATAAAAATAAAACAGATTTATATACCCTACCAAGTAAAAATAAACAAAAAAAAATAAAAATAAGATGTCTGTTTTCTAAATAAAATTACCATAGAAAACATTTAAAAATGTCTATTTTTACCTCAAACCTAACTTTCCTGGATTTTAAATAAAGTCATCGTTGTGTTTTTAGTGTTAAATCCAGATCATCTAAAAGAGGACCCGGTTCTGGTTCTTACCGGCTCCTGATCTGCTGGGACTCGTCTCTCGGCTGCAGCCCTGACTGCGGTGACCTCGAGGTCGGTTCTTCTCGCTCAGACTGCATGAGGCGCTGCTGCTGCCGCCCCCCGTGGACGTCCTGACCATCCGGCCGTAGGTGGCGCTCAGCAGGCGGCCCGGAGAACCCGAGCGGCTGCCGGCTGAAACAAGCAGCAAACGAGTCGACGTTAACGAACCCAAGTCTGACCTTCCATGCTCTGATGGAGAGACGGGGCGTCTTAACTCACGCTGCGACTGAGAGACGACTTTCCCCCGACTCCGCCCACGGCTGTCTGTCACAGTCGGACCGGTTCCGGAGCTCGTCCTCCTGGTTCTCACTCGGCCTGAGGAAGGAGATTTGAAGGAAACTAGACGGAATCATGAATGTGGGCCGGAGCGGAGCCGGTTCTTACCCAGGGAGGCGTAGGATCCCGGAGGAAGCGCCGAGGCGGCGCTGAAGGGAGACGGCACCGTGGAGGAGACGGCGGGCATCCTGGTGCGGGCGCAGGCGGCGGCGTTGACGTCCACGTCGCTGCGAGATCGCTGCAGAGACCCCGGAGAGGAGGCGGCCGCAGGTCTGCGGGAGGCGCCGGCTTTGGCTGAGGAGGACAGAGAAGTTTCCACCAAACGGTTTTTAATCCACAGAAACCCGTTCAGCCTAAATCTTCAGCCATCATGGAACCAACAATTGGACCTTTGGGTCCAAACCTAAAGAACCGCTGCAGAACCGAAGCTCCTTTCATCTATTTCTGCTTTAAATACTCTACTTTTTTATTTGGATTTTCTTTAATGTGACAAAAAATAAATGCATGAAATAAACTGAATAAAAATAAATATATAATAGATATATAAAGTAAGCAAGTCAGAGAATAACACGAAAAATACATAAGAAATAATAAGAGCAATAAAAATGAACAAAATAAGTTTTTTACTGTAGCCTTTGTGCTAAATTCTACTAGCCTGTATGAATCTGCACCTAAAGGGCTGGAAGGGGAAAATGAGCTACTAACTAATGTTTAATGACAAACATTGCTGCCTCTGTAATTAGAAAAATGCATTTGGGTAATTTGTGATTATATTGCCAATGCACTGAGGTGCCTCCCAAACCAAAACTCTGCAGAAATGAATGAATCTCAGAAGGACTGAGGTCCCACCGCTGTTCCAGATCCATGCGGATCTATCAGAGCAGACAGCTCAGCAACCAGGAGTGGATGTCCATGATTGAACTGGTTCAGTGATTTAAATGGTTCATTAACTGAACTGTTTCAATAAACTGAACTGGTTCTTTTGATTGAACTGGTTCCTTGATTGAACTGGTTCCTTGATTGAACTGGTTCATTAAATTGAACTGGTTCATTAAATTGAACTGGTTCTTTTGATTGAACTGGTTCCTTGATTGAACTGGTTCATTAAATTTAACTGGTTCTATGATTGAACTGATTCTGCTGATAAGAACTGGTTCTTTTTCATTTAACTGGTTCCGTAATTAAAATGGTTCTGTGATTGAACTAGTTCATTAAATTTAACTGGTTCATTAAGTTAAACTGGTTCTTTTTGATTTAATTGCTTCGGTGATTGAACTGCTCCGTGTTGATTGAAATGGTTCATTAAATTGAACTGGTTCCGTGATTGAAAAAGGTTCATTAAATTGAACTAGTTCCGTGATTGAAAAAAAGTTCATTAGGAAGGAACTGGTTCTTTTGATTGAACTGGATCTTTTGATGCAGAGACCCCGGGGAGAAGGTGTCCATTCTTAGGGTTCTGGTCCATTATTAGCATGATAGCCAGTTGTTAGCATGGTTTAGCATAGTAGCATTTTATAAGCATGTTAGCATTTCATCCTGTTGTTAGCATGTTATTAGAATGTTATCCTGTTATTAGCATGTCATTAGCTTGTTAGTGTGTTTATACAGTTTTGGTGTGTTAGTTGGTTATAGGCATGTTAGCCTTTTATTAGAATGTTATTAGCATGCTAGCAAGATGCTTGCAAGTTGTTAGCATGTATGTCCCTTTAAGTATGATAGCCAGTTGTTAGCATGCTTTCATGGATTAGCATTGTATTCCCATGTTAGCTTTTTATAAGCAAGTTACCATATCATCCTGTTGTTAGGATGTTATCCTGTTATTAGCATGTGATTTCCTGTTAGCCTTTTAGCTTGTTATTAACATGTTAAACTATTAGCATGGTTTTTGCATGTTAGTCTATTATTAGCACGATATTAGCATGTTAGTATGTTTAAAAGGTTTTGGTGTGTTAAAGCCCATTAGCATGTTAGTCTGTTGTTAGTGCGTTACACCATATAAGCCCATTAGCATGTTAGTCTGTTGTTAGCACATTACACTATATAAGCCCATTAGCATGTTAGTCTATTAGCGCATTACACCATATAAGTCCATTAGCATGTTAGTCTGTTAGCGCATTACGCCATATAAGTCCATTAGCATGTTAGTATGTTGTTAGCGCGTTACACCATATAAGGCCATTAGCATGTTAGTCTGTTGTTAGCGGGTTACACCATATAAGCCCATTAGCATGTTGGTCTGTTGTTAGCACATTACACCATATAAGCCCATTAGCATGTTAGTCTGTTGTTAGCGGGTTACACCATATAAGGCCATTAGCATGTTAGTCTGTTGTTAGCGCATTACACCATATAAGCCCATTAGCATGTTACTGGCATGTTGGGAAGATGTTGCCGTGTTTTGCGGGTTTTTGCTTACATCGGCTGCTTCCTGCGGAGCTCTTCACAGACAGCGGCCGACTGTGGAAGAACCAGATTAAAGGGTCAGAACCTCTGAACAGAACCAGAACCAGAATCGGTGTTGGGGTCGACTCACTTCAGGCTCTCCTGGGATGAGGAGGAGGATCGATCGGAGGCGGGCAGAGACATCAGGGTGTCCCCGCTCCCTAGGTGGGCCTGCAGAGCTTTCTGATAGGCTGATTCCAGACCCTGGAACAGAAGCTCCGCCTCCCGGCTGAAGTGACCCTGGAAACCCCAGTAACACCTGAGAGGACAGAGAGTCGCCATCAGAGAGTGGCAGCTGGTTTGGAGCTGCAGAGTCTGAGAAAGGTGACCTACTTCCTGGCCACAGAGCGAGCCTCAGCGTCAGCATCATGGATGCCCTTCTTGATGGTCTCTGCCAGCAGCGCTCCATGTCTGCGGGGAACAATAATCACAGCTACCTTCACAGTCTGGGGGGGGGGTTTCTTGTTCTTCTCGTGTTTGGAGACGGATTCAGGAAAGGATCTGCAGGCTTCATTCTGTGATGCTCTGAGGAGACCGGTCCTGATCAGAACCCCCCCCGACTAGCTCCTCCAAACCACCACACCACCTCCACCGTGTTCTCTGGTTCTGATACACTATATTGCCAAAAGTATTTGCTCACCTGCCTTGACTCACATAAGGAGCCAAGTGACTTCCTAATCCACAGGGTTCAATATGACGTCGGTCCACCCTTTGCAGCTAGAACAGCTCAACTCTTCTGGGAAGGCTGTCCACGTTTAGGAGTGTGTTTATGGGAATTTTGACCATTCTTCCAGAAGCGCATTTGTGAGGTCGCACACTGATGTTGGACGAGAAGGCCTGGCTCTCAGTCTCCGTCATAATTCATCCCAAAGGTGTTCTAGGAGCAGGCTGCACCCCCAGTGCAGGCCAGTCAAGTTCATCCACACCAGACTCCTGTCATCCATGTCTTTATGGACCTGCTTTGTGCACTGGTGCACAGTCATGTTGAAGAGGAAGGGCCAGCTCCAAACTGTTCTACAAAGTTGGGAGCATGGAATTGTCCAAAATGTCTTGGTATGCTGAAGCATTCAGAGTTCCTTTCACTGGAACTAAGGGGCCAAGCCCAGCTCCTGAAAAACAACCCCACACCATAATTCCACCAACTTTATACTTTGCACAATGCAGTCAGACAAGTACCGCTCTCCTGGCAACCGCCAAACCCAGACCCGCCCATCAGATTGCCAGATGGAGAAGCACGATTCGTCACTCCAGAGAACGCGCCTCCACTGCTCTAGAGTCCAGTGAAGCGGCGTTGTTTTTACACCAATCAAGATCCGACGCTTTGCATTGCAATTTGGTGATGTATGGCTTGGATGCAGCTGCTCACCATTGAAACCCATTCCATGAAGCTCTGCGCACTGTTCTTGGAGCTGCACCTGAACTGAAACATGAAGTTTAGTGGTGTGCAGTGATTGACTCTGCAGAAAGCTACGCATCTTCTTCGGTGACTATGCGCCAGCTGGGGCATCCGCTGACCCCCAAGCTCCGCCAGTTTACGCGGGCTTACCACTTCGCGTGGCTGAGTTGCTGTCGCTCCCAAACACTTTCCATTTTCTTATAATACAGCTGACAGTTGACTGTGGAATATTTAGAAGCGAGGAAATTTCACGACTGGATTTGTTGCACAGGTGGCATCCTATCACAGTTCCACGCTGGAATTCACTGAGCTCCTGAGAGCGACCCATTCTTTCACAAATGTTTGTAAAAACAGTCTGCATGCCTAGGTGCTTGAATTTATACACCTGTGGCCATGGAAGTGATTGGAACACCTGATTCCAATAATTTGGATGGGTGAGCAAATACTTTTGGCAATATAGTGTAGCTCCTCTCTTTTACCCCATTTACTCTACCCTTGGAAAACCGATCCATGCCGAGACCTGTCCGAGCTCGGATCAGTTAACCAGGCTGAGCTCGGTTCTGACGACCGTTTACACATCACGCCATCTCGGTTCCTCGACTCCTCGCCTCCTAGTGACGATCTGCAGTATTACTGCCGGTATTGAAGGAGGAAATCAAGCAGTTGGTGGCGGTAATGCACCAAAAGTTGTTTGCCAACCGCCATAAAACACAAGAAGAAGAAGAAGAAGGAGGGAATCAAGCAAATTAAAATGGCGGCGCCCGGCATTAACGTCACCTACTGGAATGGAGTGTGAATCGCGATGTGCAGCCAGACGGAGATGACGCGTTCTGCTCATGCGCTCTTATTATCAGAGAACCGAGCCAGGGAAAAACCGAGGCGAGCCCACCTCTGGAACTGGTCTGCAGTTAGCTCGGTCCGGGTGTGTCTAGCTCGATTCGGGTGTGTCTAGCTCGGTCCGGTTGTGTCTAGCTCAGTCCGGTTGTGTCTAGCTCGGTCCGGTTGTGTCTAGCTCGGTCCGGGTGTGTCT
>JAGKQL010000067.1:3438905-3449320 GCA_018398635.1 Cyprinodon brontotheroides | reverse complement strand
CATGATGTGAATTGGAGCTATAGAAATAAACTGAATAGAATTTAGAATGTGTTCACTTCAGCTGTAAAAATTAGAATTTATTATTTGTTTTGAAAAAACATCCCACTGGAAGCTATCACCTTAGTTTTTAAATAATTAGTAAAATTGAAGGAGCTATCAGTAACTGTGTCAGATCATCATTAGCATTTCTTTGAGTATTATGTCTTTAGTACAGGGGCCGGAACAGGGGCCATATCAGGGGCCAGGACATGATCTACAGGGGCCCCGGCCCCCGTTGGCTCCTGTCTAGAACCGGCCCTGCCACAGCGGTCCAGATGGACCACAGAACCTCTGAAACATGAACAAAGATGGCTGCTCTGGTTTCCGGTCTCTGGACCGGTCCTGATGTGGTGGGATGAGCGGTAACCATGGTAACCCCTACCAGACAGGAGGCCGATGAGCAGCATCACCACCCATCCGGACCAGGCGTCCAGGAGGCTCTTGATCAGCTCCCACAGGGACTCTCTGCTCTTACTGGTGATCTGCAGGTTAGACACACACGGTTAGCTGGACTCCACGCAGCAGCCCCCACGCACCCTGCCCCTCGGCCCGCGGACCTTCCTGTGCCGGTCCGTGTCCCTGGACTTCTCCCTCAGCCAGTCGATGGTGTGGAAGTCCTCGTAGGTCCCCACGTCCGGAAAGGGTTCGTCCAGGAAGTCCATGAGCGTCCCGGCGCCGTTCATCTCCTCCGTGGGAGTGGGAGCGCTGACACCTGTGCCCACGGAGGACATCGTTAAACCGCCGCGCTGGTTATAGCGCGTTGCCATAACAACGGGCCTTACCTTCCGCAGCCTCCATGTTTCGTTGCTTCCGCTTGGTTTCCTGTTAGACCTGAGGAGGACAGCTGGACATCATGGAGGAAATCCACACAAACAAACCCACGGACGGGATCAGCGGCGTCACAGACTGCCGCAAAAGCCTGCCAGATCTCACGATACCTCACAAATCTCGCGTTGTTTCAAACCTAGTGGCCTCTAGCAGCGAGATCAGCGATAAAAGCGGCTAATAGTTCAGTTTTTATGTAACAGCAGTGATATAAACACTTTATCCCGCTTTTTAAACGTGAATGTTACAGTTGGTTTGAAATTAAAGCAACAAACAACAGCAGGACAAGAGAAACAGCTTCTTTCTTTGGGCGCTGACGTTATTTGGTGGCGCCATCTTGGGGCGGTCGACAGCTCCTCTCAGTGTGACGTGTTGAGCAGGAAGAGAATCAGTTTTAATAATCCTAAACTGAATATTGAAGAAATGTTCACTGTTGTTTTTTTTTTGTTTGTTTGTTGTTTGTTTTTTTGTTGTTGCTGAAAACAAACAAATGTTTAAGTGTATTTAAATATTTTTAGTGGGGTTAAGAGTAATGGAATAATCTCAGGGCTGCCAACTTTTCATCAAACCTTGGGGTGAGATTTTGAAATAGTTAGGACAGGAAACCCTGTCAGGGTGAGATGAGGACAGGAGCAGCTAAAGGTGTGAGGCGTTCAGAGGATTTCACTGAAACAAAGCAGTAAAATGTGGAATTTTTAAAAAAGTGCAGTAAATGTTACTGCATAAAAATAAGACATTATTATTTTCTATATTCTGGGGATTTTTATAGAATTGAAGTAAAAATATGGGCCCTACTAAAATACCTGCATCTGTTGTAAACTAAGAATTTCTAAACTGTGTTTATGTATAATTCTATGCAGCTCAAGTAAAATAAACAATGCAAAACTAATGAGTTATTACTGGATTACTGGCACTGATACAGGAACCAGTGCAAACTACACTGTGTATGAATATTTGGTAATAGGCTAAGGATTAAAAATCTTAACTCATATCTTATTACATTTTTACAGTTGACAATTTAGACCTTCTAAGAGGCTTTAGATTCTATAAAAACTCACCATGACAGGAGAAAGCATTTCTGTGGATGTTTAATTTTGGTAGATGTGATATAAATTAAGTTTTTTAATATATTTAATGGACCTAAATACATCCCTCTGGTTCCTCCTCTATGGATCCAGGATAACCGAGTTATTCTGCACATCCTCTCTCAATGTGGTTGGTCTTTTCTTGGGTGGCTGATCTTTTGAAAAATAAAATGCAACGGTTCTTTTCTGTTGTGGATCTTCTATGGGTTTGAGAGGCAAACCTGAAAGCTTTAGAAATTTGAGTTGGTTTAATTAGTCCTAAAATCCAACAGGAGATTATTCAACTAGACTGAGCCATAATTATTTTACTTTTGAGCAAAACATGGACTAAAACAGGAGGTTAAATTAGGAGGAAACAAGCATTAAAGTTTGATAAAAATAAATAAATAAATAAATAAGAAAAAACAGCTCTAGATGTAGAGAAAACAAACCAGTTGATGTGATCCTACTCTCTCTCCACATTGATTATTTAAGCCAGCTGCTGTTTAGTTTATTCATATTTACTAAAGTACTTTGCTTCAATAAATGAATTGAAGCAAAGTACTTGTAATAAATGCTAGGAAATATTTTTTCAATATCTGTGCTCTCAGCACAGTGAATAGGTGGGTTGGTGCAAATATACGGACTGGATTTGAACCTGACATTCCCTTCTGTGTTATTTGTGTTGAAAAAGCAGACTGTTGAGTTTTAATGTCCGTCTTTTTATTGCGTGAAAAAATGGAGATAATGAGTGAGAGCGTGTGAAGACACTGAGATACGCGAGTTTCACTCCCTGAGATGATAGCCCTGTATTCTGATAGGATGGATGCATGTTGCAAAGTGCGACGGAGAATTAGGGCCAGGCTAGAGATTCCTTTTTGCTTCTATTTCAAGAAGAAAGTTGTAAAATTACAAGAATAAAGTCATCATTCAACAACCTGTTTCAGAAAGAAAGCTTGGAGCTCCGCCCAGCAGATGACGGCCGACCAGCTCCACCAATCAGCAACCAGAGTCCACTTTGACTTCCTGCCCAGTTTGATGCTGCTGCTAAAAGATTTCCTGATTTGTCAAATCGATGCTAAAGTAGAACTTCACATGATGCTCCACATTCCTCATTTTAGGGAAGAAAGGGATTCTGGGAAGAGTTGTTATAAAATACAACTTTATTCTCGTAATTTTAGGACTTTCATAATTTCTTCTTGAAATAGAAGCAAAATAAATCTCTAGCCTAGCCTTAGTACTCCGTCGTAGAAAAGCCATTCATAAATTTTTATATATTTTTATTACTATATACACAAAAACATGTATACATAAATACATATGCACATATCACTCTCTTTTTTTGAATAAAATCTATTTTTGACGTAAATTAAATTGATGTTAAAGGATTGATGTTAACTGATGGTGAATTGACGTCTTTTGCCCGATCGGATCATGGTAGTCCAAATCTGGACTAAAGTGAAGAACTGGAGCCCAGAGGTTGGTTCTGTTTACTCACTGACCTCAATCCAGGGATCTGACTGGAGCCCACATGTTTTTAAAGGAAAAGTTCAGTCATATTCAGAAAACAAACTTCTGAAAGAACTTTAAATATGAAATTATCAGAATCAGTATCGGGTTTATTGCCATTGTTAGTGAAGGAGTTCACAACTAGGAATTTTTATGGTACAATGCGTGCAACATGAAACATATAATATGGAATAGGTAAATAAAATTATAAAAATCTCCTAAAAACACTGGGGTATAAGGCAGTGCAATATATTAATATATACACTTAGGATAAAAATATTGATAAAATAAAAAAAATATATATAAAAGTAAAATGTACAAGGTAGTGCAAATAGAGCAGTGTGCAAATGGCAGTGTAAATGGCATGGGCAGGAGTGATAGAGTCTGACATGTAGTTAGATGTTCATGAGTCTTATGGCAGAGGGGAAGAAGCTGTTTTTATGGCGTACTGTTCAATAAATTATACGTGTTTTTAATTAACAGTTATTTTCATTTGAATGTGCTTTGCTGGAGACATTCCAAAAAGTTAAAAAATCAATCCCCTGAGGATTAGGGCCACTGACAAAATAAAAAAAGTTAACTGATTGTGAAATTTTATTTCATTATTTATATGGAAAAAAGGTAAAATTTGATTTTTTTTCCAGATTCTGACTTCAATCTCAGAATACTGCCTTTTTTTAATTTTGACTTTTAATCTCAGAATTCTGACCAAGAAGGAAGATATTGTATCGAAAAGGATTAGGGCAACTGAAAAAAAAAAAAAAGTTCACTGATTTTTACATTTTATTTTAGTATAATATGGGAATAAAAAAAAATGTCTCCCATATTATACTTAAACAAAAATTTAAAAATCAGTTAACTTTTTGAAATTTTTTAGTGGCCCTGATCCTTCTTCCGTATTATACAGTAACCGAACAAGCTCCCTGGTTTTTGTTTAGAAAACAGATGAACGGGTCCCCCCCCCTTTGGAATGGGGGTCCTTTGGCTTCTTTTGTTTTCCTGCAATGCCCCATACCTGTCTATGTACATTATTATATATATATACATTTATATACATTACATAATTGTATTATTATATACATTTGTAGCAAATCTTAGTGCACATTTGCAGATCTTGATACACATTTGTGGATTTTTTCACACATTTGCAAACCGGATTTTACGCATTTGCAGATTGTTATACAGACACACAAATCTTCCTTTTATAATAGGGTTCCTGCTCCTCCTCTATCACTCTCCTCACTGCTCCTCCTGCTGCTCGGCTCAAAGAGGAGCTCGGTTTGACTCGGCCTTTTCCTTCCTATCATGTCGTCTTTTTAGCAAAGAATATTAACATATCAAATATGAAAATGATAGAGATAAAAAAAACATTAATTATTAGACGTTACTTCATAACATTAACATGAAATGTTAGTTTTGCAGGTTCCAGAGCAGCCCAGTGTTAAAGTATGAAACAGTAAAAATAAAAAGTAAAAATAAGTTGATGTATAAAATATTAAATAAACAACATAAAATATGTGCTTTTAAGTAATTATATAAAAAATGGATATAGGAGTCTACAACGTTACAACAGTTGTAAATAAAAATGGGGTATTCTTTTTGATGGATCATTATGGTGACTCTTGAATTAAGGGCAACTTACCACAGAAAATTAATATTATCTAAATTAATCGCATGTTTTATTTTGTTTCTGCGCACGACTTCCTGTCCTGCATTATCTGCTCTGTACCTGTCACTACCTGATCCGTCTCGGACATTATTTATGACAAATTTGAACTTCATTTTAAGGATGTTTTATTTGGAATCACAAAATATAAAAAGTTTTATATCTACAAGTGTAAAAATATTATGATTAAACACTCATGTATCTCTTTTTTAAAGGAAGCAACAACTTATTTTCCGTCCTCTTCCAATAACAAAAATACTGTAATGAATCTGTGTTTCATTCTGTGTTTGGTTCTATTGGGTTCTTTTATGTGTGTCCTTTGCTAACTCCTGCTCTCCTGTGATAGGCCTGTTATATCACGTGGGGGTGGGGGGGTGGGGGGCTGGGAGAGCAGTGGTTCCAGGATTGGAAGTGTTAAGCGGGTTGAGCGAGGCTAACTGAGAAGCTACCGGTTGTGTGCGCTACCTCGGCGTTACTGGCATCATTACAATACTGTTCAAACTTTATGCTCTAAATTCAAGGTATTTATGTAATCCCTTTTCATGCTTCTTTGTGTAGCTTTACTTAATCACTATTTTTACTTTTATTCAGTTTTTTTTATTTATCATTATTAGGCCCGAGCAGCGAATATTGTATAAATATTCTTGCTTTCTACAGCGTTCTAGCTCATGCAGCTATTTTCATCGTACAAATCAGTTATTGTCTGATCACTGGGCTGGTGTCTACGCTGATTTAAATCATTCTGGTTGACGTAGACCTAGTTATATTTAATTACAAACATGATCCACCCCCCGCTCTCAGGTAAAACACCTTCGGTGAGAGACTTGTTCGAAAAACCTAGGACGCCAGCCCCGTTAGAAGGCCAGATCTTCGGCCGATTACATCATAGCCAAGGCGCCGAGGAAGTCTGGTCGGATTCCAAGAGTCCTCGTTATGCTGCCGACCTTAAATGGCGTCCTTCTTTTTGCCCAATTTGAAGGATGCGGGTAACGATCTTATCCCTCGGTATTCTTGGATATCCCAGGATTCATTCCGAGACCAAGCAAGCCGTGACCAGAGGAAAGGTTACTTTGCGAGCTCGGAACAGTGGTGAAAATTAGAAGTTCAGTTTAATTATAATTATAATACAAGTATGGGAATAGTTCCGTTCCGTCTGGAAATGAAATGCAAAATAGTTGTTTTAATGGATTTATAGAGTCAGATATGTGGCGGTAATGTTTGGATTTATCTAAAAGGTTTTAATCTGTTACTGTGTAAATGGGTTTTGCCTGGAATTTTGAGGACAGATTCTAATATATTTGCAGGGGTGGGGACTATGAAATCTGATAGAGGAGTTTAATCTTTTAAAATTTGCTATTTTGCACAATATGCTTAACTTTGTATTTTTTGTTGCTGAATATTAGAGATTTTGCAGATATATATTTTTTGTAAATATATTGTTTAGGATTTACTTATATATTTCTACACTTTTTATAGAATAGAATGTAAATACTTTATTGTCCCACAATGGGAAAGTTTACAGCAGCAGAAAGATTGTTGAGAAATGGTGCTGAAATGTGGACCTTAGAAAATGTACTTGAAACCAACATAACTGCATATTGAAAAAATATAAACAACCAAAACCCTAGCAAAGTGTTTTAACAATATAAAACTGGAGAATTAATAACCAATATGCCCAGCTATGGACATTTTTACAGTGATGTTGGATATATTTGAAAATGGCAGCAACATCAGGATGTGCAGGGTGACGGCTGCAGCAGGTTCCCCAGCATTTGGGACTTCTATCACATTACATTTGATTTGATTTTTTCCTGTTACATTTGATTTGGAACCTTTATTCCACTCTGGACTGGCAGTGTAGTCTTTTGTTCACCTCACAATAAAAAGGAAATAAATAAACAAACAGTTTAGAAAACTTCTGTATTTCGTTTGCTTTTCCTGCTATGTGTGTCAAGCGTTCCACGGTTACTAGCTTAACAGAACCTCTGGCCAGTAAAACCACGCCAAAGGGTAGACGCCTGTTCGAATTCACAGCCAAAACTCTTCCGGTCTCCTTATTTTCAAGGAATTCGAAGGATCCAGTCTAGGTAGACCGCGTCCTTGGAGGACCCGTCCTAGGTTTTCGAACAGAGCAAAAGAGAGAGACTTGAGTTGAAACTGAAGGTGGTGGAATGGTTGTCCAGCCACAGCGCTAATGGGGCATTTACATCTGAAAAGGGATTCATGAGTTGTGAAGTACTGTTGGGGGGACTGCAGGCTGACGAAAATTCTCGTATCTCTGGGATTTCTGGTGTTAAAAGGGCCAGCTTCTCATATCAAAGTCCTATTTTGCCTGTGGCTCTTTGTCGCTAAAGGCTAAAAAAAAGCACTTCCAGCTGAAGGCTATGCTACATAGCAACCAAATTTCTTTGAGTTGCTGTTGGACGAACGGACTGGACTGAAGACGGGACTGCAGAGAACCGGACCGAGCTGAAGGTCTTCACTCCACTGAATCAAAACAGTAACTGCAGCCTTCCCTCTCCTGATGCTAAATAAGCGCTCTGCTCGGGTGAACTACAGGTAGAATAGATAGCTGTGTCTGTGTTTTTATTTGAAATAAGCTTTCTGATTCAACTGCCGATGGTTTTAAGATTTTAACTGAATGCTAACGCTCACTGCACAGACTGAGCAAGTCACATGTTGCTGAAGCTAACTGCTACAGTGTACCAGCTAGCAATGTAGCTCCAGCTACCTCATGCTAGACGCTACATTGTGAGCTAACCCTCTCTTCAGTTGGAACCAACTGGAACTAGAACCCCTGGGGCCAGCTAAGTTAATCAATTTCAGCCTCTTCATAATTTAACGCATTTCTCAATCATTATTCATTTTTAGTTAAGTTATGTATATATGTATATTAGAGTTGGTTCCACAGGAGAGGAGCCTGATAACTAAAAGATCTGCCTCCCATTCTACTTTCTCTTTTTCATTTTCCTCAGAACTCTGGCTGCAGCATTTTGGATCAGCTGAAGGCTTTTAACTACAGTTTGTGGACTTCCTGATAGTAAAGAATTACAATAGTCCAGCCTTGAAGTAACAAATGCATGGACTAGTTTCTCAGCATCACCCCTCGATAGCGTGTTATATTGAAGTCTCTCTCTCTCTATATATATATATACATACATAACATACATGTATATATATCTGTCATGTTTCGTTTGCTGAAATATTTTTCTGCTATATTGAAGAAAAGATACAACTCAAACATTTTACCCATCTATCCATCCATTGATAGAGGCAACAATTTATAATATCTATGTCATCTATGTCTGAGGTCCCTGAAAATATATTACAGGCTAACGATGCAGTAGATTATGCTTTAATCACTTAATTTACATCTATAGTCAGAGAAGATGACATCCTGTACACCAGGTGCCCTCAGGGGCCGTTTAGCGTTTTCTGAAAACAGCACAACTCAATAGTGGACTAGTGAAAGTTTGAAATATTTTATTCTTTTTTTTTAAAATCATTTTTTACATTTCATCATATGAATCATACAGAGTATTTAAGGATTTCAAGAGATTTCATAATGAAAAAAGAAACAAGAATATATTTAATATGTCTGAAGTTCAGCACAATGCCGACACCTCTAGTGTTTTTTTTTCTTTAGCATTTTATTGTCATTACACTGTTGCATGTACAAAGCAACCAAAATAAATCTCTGCATTTAACCCATCCTCTTGGGGAGCAGTGGGCTGCCATTGTGCGGCACCTGAGGAGCAGTGGGACTAGAACTCAAGACTCTGCAACATTGATGCCTTATGGTCCCAGACAATACCACTGCTCCGACCCCTGTTCAACTTTGGACCTTTCTCCAGGTCCATACAAACATATTATTATCTGAACAAGTTCTCTTTGTAGTTATAACAAGAAAGTAATTATTTTTACTCAACTTAGAGAGAAAAAAATCCCAAACAAACAAGGAAATAAAAAGGAAAACAAAAAAGAAAAACATAGCTTCTCTGTGGATAAGAGTCCATTTAGAATGACATTTTACACAAATATAGGATCTTATTGTTGTATTTATTTAAATGCACAGGTGTAACATAAATACGCATTAGCCATTTAAATTGTATAATTCTAAGACGGCTGTTTATGAACTAGGTATATATCTGTATCGGTATATCTGGGTAGAACGGAACACATTGATCACAAGAAGGCACATAGACAATTAATTTAGTTACTCGCGATGAGAATAGGAAGAGACTGTGGAGTTTACAAATCTCCAACCCACTCAGCAGTCTTCAGCTTTCTCCTTGCCATTTGTTGAAGAAAAGGGGATGTCCCTAATTACTAACCTGACTCCGCCAGATGGATTTGCTCCACATATCCATCTGGAAACCTTCCGTTGAAGTAATTTTGGGAAGGGGCGAAAATACTGGTTAGCTGATTGGCCTATGTCGGTGATAGACGGGCCAAATAAACCAATCAGATCTACGAAGCATATGACGTACTAACAGAGCGACGACGAAGAGGAGCCAATTGATAGATCAAACTCGTGCCGAAACCAGTCGGGAGAAGAGCAAAAACATCTTTTCCTCTGAGAAAAGCCTCCAGAGCAGTGTTTTGCTCTTCTTTCAGTGAAGAAATACTCTGTAATTCCCATAAAACTTGCTCGATAGCCACGCTAACGCTAGTTTCATCGGCTGAAGCCGCCATGTTCTTTAGACTGAACTGTCGCGCTTCTCGTTGCGTCACACCTCAACCCGCCTCAAAGCCAACGCTGATTGGACATTCGTTTGGTGAACGGCTCTAAATTTTCTTTAACGGAGAGTCTCCAGACTGATCTGCGGGTGAAACCTTGAAAGCTCGCGAGATCAGGATGGTCTCACGATGTCCCTAATTACATCAGCTGAGGTTTAACTAAGGGGAAAAGAGGAAACAAAAGGATCTTACTTTAAACCTCAGCACATATGTTAAAACAAAGCATGTGGTAGTTTTACAATTGAATTGTTCCAAGAACACATGTTTAGAAGAAACAAGCAGAGCTGGTTCCACAGCTGGTGAACTGGAAAGTGACCTGAGATGACATGATGTGAATTGAAGCTATAGAAATAAACTAAATAGAATTGAATAAAATTGGCTGCCTCGTTTTGTTTTGCTTCTTTCTGGGGTGTTATTAGGTCATGTGATTCCTACCCAGCAATAGATCATTGTTCTTGACTGGAACAAAGCATAGCAGAGAAACCAGGGGTGAACCATACAGTTAACCCAGGATACAGAGGTTCTGTGAAGGTGGTGCTGAAGGTGAAGAGGTGGATCAGTGAGTCAGAGGA
>JAGKQL010000067.1:3413063-3433905 GCA_018398635.1 Cyprinodon brontotheroides | reverse complement strand
GCTTCACTCTGTGTACTCCGACGTCGAGGTGCTAACGTCTCTGTTAAACACTTTAAAAAACTCTGAAAATGGAATACGAAAGGTGGATTCTTGAGGAGGACATATTGGACTTTGAGTTTGACGGTAGAGGATACCGTCGCCAACTAGTGGTCTGGAGTGTGCAACGCTTCAGATTCGAACGGGAAGCGGAAGTTTATAAGCGGTTGTGATGTATCGGAAAAAATAGTTCTGGGATTTACAAAATGCTAAATAAAACAAGACAGGAACGGTTTTTCTTCACGAACGTCATTGAACAGCGCTGACGACCCGGTGAGTAGCATATTTTAAAAAAAGAACGTTTAAGGTTGTTTTAAGGACATTATCGGACATGCTCTATGAAAGCCATTCTAAAGCAGCCAGGGGGGGATTCCTGCATGAGCCAAAAAGCAGAGACAGGAGCAATTGTCAAAATTTTTGGTGTCGATCATTGATTTCATCCTGGACACTACAGAAAATGGGCTAAAAGTGTTAAAACGAATTTTCCTTTACAATCTTAATATCAGTAAACTTAACCATATAAAGAGAACTAACAAAGTAGTTGGAGATGTTGCTATATACTAGGAGTGGAACGGTTCACAAAATCCATGATTAGGTTCACGGTTTCGTGGTCACGGTTTTCGGTTCAGTATATATGTTGATTGTTAGCCTGACATGTTGGTTGTGTTGCTGTTAGCATAAACAACACAACGAGTTGCACAATGCTTGCACACTGGTGTTTCTTTATCCACAGTTTTTCTTTCTGGCGTCATCTGTGAGGGTCACTCTAAATGCAAAATGGTCCCATAAAGCTAGGGATGGAATCGGTTTATGAAACCGTCCGGGCCGCTCGGTTAGACTGTCTCCGGTTACGGTTCGCGTGTGTTGCGTTTCAGTTCATGCGCTGCTCGCGCGCTTTTCTCATAGGCGAAGCGTTTTACACTCCAGAGCAGAGGTAAACGTACTGCGCACCAAAACCAGCCAACCACCAGAAGTAGTAAACAAGGAAGAAGAAGCAGCTGGCAGTGACGTAGCGGGTGTAGCAGAAAAAATCAGTTGTTGTGGAGAATTGTGTGGGTATGGTGAGTGGGAAAGAACAGGGAGTTGGAAGGCGTGCCAGCAGCACTTTATAGGTTTCTCAATCTGTCTACTTGTGCGTTCTCGTGTACTTGTGAATCGGCATCAGCCTCTTCCGAAGTTAAGAGGACCGCGGCAAACAGTGGACCTTCAAGGTTAACCACAGCCAGTCCGCGGGGGGCTGGGCCCACGCCGATCCGTCCGCGGGGCGGCCAGGGCCCACGCCGGCCCGTATGCGGCGGCCAGGGCCCACGCCGGCCCGTCTGCGGCGGCCAGGGCTCACGTATATCAAGGGAGAGGCAAGCCCTACTCATAGGATGTTCAGTAAGTGGGGTCGGGGAGGCAAACACCCAATCTCACAAGATGTCACAAACAACTTCACATTGATCCAGTCACATTCACATTATCACACCAATATATATTTACTAGAACTGAATGGAGACGGACACTGGGGCAGACACTTAACACATTCTTAAAGTCCTCATATGTACACTATCCTTCCGGGTCTGAGGGCCAATGACCTTAGGGGGGCAGGCCCACAGACCTAGAAGGAGTTCCACAGACAACACAGTGTCGGAAGGTAAAAAAAAACAAAAAAAACAGAGGGGCTATCCCCAGGAAGGCCCGCCCCAAGGAGGGACCACCACCCCCACCACAGCCCCCCATGGTATCCTTTTATAAACGACACCCCCGCCTCAACAGACAAGGAGATGTAGTCAACTCAGCTGCTTCAGGCCCTCATGTCCATATGTCTCTCTCCTACCAATGGCCGCCAGGCAATCGCAACCCAGGTAGCCCACCCCCTGGGCCAAGCACAGCATGCCAGCGACCCGAGCCCAGGTGCCCAACAGCCCCCCCCGACTACAGGCAAAGGCCGCATGCAAGGTCAGGGCAGGCAGCCCCAAACCGCAAGATGAGAGGCATCGGGGCAAGGTGATTGCATCCCACCTGCCGTACAGCCTCAGCAGTACTTTAGGAGTATAGCACGTCATATCTAAATTTTATTTAATATAGAAGAACACATACCTGAGAGTTACCAGTTGACAGTATTTGCTTTGTAGGCCAGTCTTCAGCAGAGGCTCTACTCCAGAATCGTGCAGTTTGTTGTTACTTAGATCCAATTCTCTTAGACTAGAGAACTGCAAATTCAAAACTGAAGACAAAGCTTTGCTGTTTCCAGAGAGGTTGCAACTGCTAAGTCTGAAATAAAAACAATTGTTTTGCCTCCTGTAAGAAAAAAAAGCCATTTTATTTTAAGAGGAATACTCACATAGCTTTGCTGCAGACTTTCAGTAGAGGGACTAGTCGCAAAAGAACATCTTCTGAAGCAAAGTACCTCTTTAAGTCAAACACATCCAGAACTGTTTCTGAGGACAGTAAAACAAACACCAGAGCTGACCACTGAGCAGGAGACAGCTTATCGGTGGAGAGATTTCCTGAACTCAAAGACTGTTGAATCTTTTCAACAAGAGAATAGTCATTCAGCTCATTCAGGCAGTGAAACAGGTTGATACTCTTCTCTGTAGACAGGTTTGCACGGATCTTCTCCTTGATGTGGTGAATTGCTTCCTGGTTGGTCTGTAGGTCTGTAAACGTATTCTGTTTGACCAGACCCCGTAAAAGTGTCTGATTGTTAGTCACGGAGAGACCCAAGAGGAAACGGAGGACCAAATCCAGATGTCCATTTGAACTCTGTAATGCTCTGTCAACAGCAGACTGGTAGAAATGTGTTGACTGCATGGGATGGTGGTTCCAGCAGATTGATTCGCGAGGTTGTTGAAGGTTACAGATGGACATGAAGAGCGGCTCACACCAAGACGCTCAGATGGGCGAAGAACGCCTTCTGAATTTTTAGCCCTGCTCCTCTCTAGAAAGGTCTGTGTGTATTGTGGAAGACACTCCTGCAGGAGGTAAGCTGAGGGCTGCTCTGAGTATACGCAGTGCACACACTCTGCCAGGTCTGATTCATAGAAGATCAGGTTTCCTTTCTGCAGCTGATTGAAAGCCAGTTTTCCCAGAGACTTGATCATCTTCCTGCTCTCTGTGGTCCAGTGTGGATCTGTCTCAGCTCCTCCATCATACTTGACCTTCTTCATTTTGGTCTGAACCACCAGGAAGTGGATGTACAACTCAGTCAAAGTGTTGGGGAGCTTTCCTCCCCCTCTGGTTTCCAAGACATCCTCCAGGACTGTAGCAGTGATCCAGCAGAAGACTGGAATGTGGCACATGATGTGAAGGCTCCTGGAGTTTTTTATATGGGATATGATCCTCTGGCCCTGCTCCTCGTCTCTGAATCTCCTCCTGAAGTACTCCTCCTTCTGTGGGTCATTGAAGCCTCTGACCTCTGTTACCATGCAAACAAAATCATGAGGAATCTGATTGGCCGCTGCAGGCCGTGTGGTTATCCAGAGGAGAGCAGAGGGAAGCAGTTTCCCCCTGATGAGGGATTTTAGTCAGCAGGGAACATCCACTGAGGTGGACTCTGTAACATCCAGTCAGGATCTCCTTGTTGTGGAAGTCCGGGAGGAAGTCGACTCTCCGAGGAGCCATCAAGATGAACAGAACCTGGAAATGATCAAAGTTGCAGATTTCTTTGGTTTCAGTGAAGAAGCGATGAACAAGTTCCACTAAACTGAACTTTTTCTCTTTCAGCACATTCAGCTCTCTGAAGGTGAGCCAAAATATGAACTGGATGTTCTGGTGGGCTGCCTTCAGCCCAGTCAGAGTGAACTTCTGGAGTTAGGACTGTTTCCAATACCAGCCACTCCCTTAGTCATCACTGCTCTGATTGGTTGATCTCTTCCTGGTGGTGGTTTTAAAATGTCTTCTTGTCTTACTGTCATTCTGATCTGTGTGGTTTCCTGGATGCTGTTTCAGACAATACTGACTTCATGTTCCTCAGTGACCTCTCCACTCCCACCTCCTCTGTGATGTAGAGCTCTGTGTAGATCTGGTTAGGGCGTTGGATTTCCAGCTTTAGCGATTCCCTCAAACACACACTGGAACTTCTTCCTCAGACTAGATTTAACATGGTGACAGACTGATCACAGGGGTTTCTGAGTTGATGGAAAAACAAAAAAACTGCATTAATAAAACCTTAATCTAAAATAGAATGTTTCAAAAACATTTGAAGGTTTGGTGGTAGATGGTACAAAGTAATGTAGGAGTTGATTACCACATGGTTCAAAGCTAAAAACAAAAGCACATTTTGAATGTGAATGCTATATGAAGGCACATGCAAAAAAATGGGTTCTAATGGCAAGATCTCTTAATTTAACCTAACTAGGTGTTACGGCTGCAGTGGGTTTGTGCACGTTTCCTTGCAGGGTTCTGGATGCAGGCCTTCTGCAGGTGATCTGTTTTGCCCTAATTGGTGCTGGTCTGCTTTAAAAGCTGTCATGCAAGCAGCAGACAGGAGGCTTCTCCCTCTTACCTCCTCAGAACCCTGTTTGGTTTGGTCTGTATTCTATGGTTGGGTTTGTTAGGTTTGTTTGCATTTGCTTATTTCTGTTTAGTTATTGGTTTTGCATTAAGCCTTTCCTATTCCCCATTTCATATATCCATTATTCAGGTATTGCTTCTTTAGTATAATTTAATAAATTAAAATTTCACTTTAAAGAACCTTGTGTGGTCTCCTTTAATGTTACCCCCACCAAAAAAGCCTGGTGGACGTAACATAGGAAAGAGGTGAGAACTAGTTCTTATAATCAAATTACCTAGAGAAGATATGAAACTTGAATACATTTTAAAGACATTATATACTGTTTAAGTTATATCTATATGGTAAAGCCCCCAATTAAAAAAAGGTGAGATAGATATAAAAACATTCAAACAAAGAAGCATACTGGCTCAGTTCGTCTAACAAGGACTCACAGAGCCCAACAACAATCTAGAGACCTTATGTACTTAGTGTCATGATCTTGGAAGTGATGCTGGTCTGATTCCTCACAAGACACACTTGCTCAGCTCTGCTCTGTTCTCGGTCATACTGATCTTATCCACCTGCACCAATTAGTATTTTACTAGGCCTTCAGACCAGGCGTCAGTACCAGATTATTTTGGGAATGTGGGAAGTGGTGGCCTAGTGGTTAGGGCATAGAGCTTAGAATCTTGAGATTCAGAGTTCAAGCCCCACTCCAACATTTGGTCACTCTGGGTCCCTGAGTAAAACCCTTAACCACCACACTGCTCCCCAAGCGCCGCACAATGGCAGCCCAGCTCCTCAACGGGGTGGGTTAAAGGCAGAGAGTTAATGTCATTGCTCTGTAGTTGTGACCGTGTAATGACAATTTTAAAAAAGAAAAAATTATTTTTGGAGACCCCTAGATTACTTGCCCAATGTTCTACAATGTCCTTAGTCAACATTAGCAGCTCCTAATTCCTACTACAAGCTGTGCAAGAGAAACACATCTGTCCCCTCCAAAGGTGCTTGATGGTTTTCCAGAATGACAAAATCTTTCTCTACAATGTCACCAAACTCCTCCCTGATTCAAATTATACCTGTGACAAGCTCACTGCGACACACTGTTGCAGGGAGTATACATAGCCCTTAGATCCGTGTTAGACATGTTACCTGTGCCAGTCAGTTGAGACTCTACTTTGCAGGTCTTGATGGGTTTCTTTAGAGTTTGTGCGGCATTGTGCTGGAGTATTACCACATTTAGGTGAAATGTCTTAGTAAGAGGTTGTATTCTGCTTAAATATGGAATAAATGGTGCGCAGTTAAACAAAGTTGAACTCTTGCTACGCCGCCATCATGTAAAAGAAAAACATTTAACTGTTTTTATCAGCTGCATGTAAAGTGCTTTACAAAAAAAAAACGGGTTTGGTATGGAATCCTCAGCAGGGACATGAAGAAGCCACTTTATAATCAGTTTTGTCCGTGAGCTAAGGCAAATGTTAGAGCCCTCCTCCATAGCAAAAGGCTCAGGGATTATAACCCTGTCACTCACTGGGAGAACTCCAAAACGAGGGAGCTGAGGCGGGGCGAGAATAGGACACTCAAACCAGACTCTGCATCCCCAAATGGGTCATACCAGAGCCCAGGCGGTGCATGCTGGTATTGCTTAAACTTCCTGCGCTATTTCAAGTTTCTGTAGCAAATTTGTTAACAAATATGTATTACTTATGACGCTGAATCAATAAAATGTTCTTACTTCTCTGCAGACGGTCGGCTAGCTCGTCCATTTTCATTGTCCTTAAGAAGTTCATTGTGATTTTCAGAAATGCTTCTCTTGTGTCTCTTATGCTTGTCTCTTCATCATCCATTCCTTCCAACACCAACTCTGGACAATCTGAACTGAGGACCTTCTTACATTTATTTAGCTCCATCTTCACAAACTTTATAATGCCATCTTGTAATTTCTGAAACAAAAAAAAAATGTATTCTTATATACATACATGCATACAAAAATATGTGTGTGGCACACACATATATATATACATGCATACATACACACATATGTGTGTATAATACAGCATAACCATATACTTACTATATACTATATCAGGGGATGGGTTATTGCCAAAGAAAGTCGCGATTAGATTCGAATCCGCGATTCTGAAACCCGCGATCGCGATTCTATCACGAATGCATCGCGATACTTGAATTATTGTGATGCATTGCAATATTTTTCTCCTCCATGTTTTGTGTTTTGAATGACTTCGACTGCAGTATCGGGTGAAATGACTTCAGCTGACACAAGGGCGGTGAAAATGCGTCAACTTACATTTGCAGCGACATCTACTGGACTGAAGTTGTATTACACTTGTTTTTTTGGCTGATGTTCGCCAACCATTCATGCAATTTTATTTACTCATTTTTTAAATTAATAATGATTCTTGGCATCAGCGAAAATTAGAATCACGATGCAGTACTTTGTTTGGTCACCCTATCAATATATATATATATATATACGAATATTATATAACCAACATTATATATATATATAACACTGCACTGTATATCATATATATATATATATATATATATATATATATATACTACTATATACATATATATACTATATATATATATATATATATATATATATATATATATATATATATATATATATATATATATATATATATATGTATATATATATGTATATATATATATATATATATATATATATATATAACTATATATACACCTATATATATATATATATATGTATATATATATATATATATATATATATATATATATATATATATATATATATATATATATATATATATATATATATATATATATATATTTATATATACATACACACATACATATATAATAAAAAGATGTATTTATATATATATACACACATACATATATATATTGTTAACACTGGAACTCCCACGGCCGTCATTTTGACGGTTCTGAGATTTTAAAGGGAAAGAACTTTATTTATATTAATGATATGTTGCTCGTGTTAACTGACTTTTCCTGTTTCTATATTTCCTTCATTTTCACAATGTTTTTGTTAATAAAATAAAAACTTTAAAATAAATATGGTTAATTCTACCTCGATCTCCCACAGCGTCATTTTGACGGCTCTATAAATTGCATTGTAATTTCTTCCCGCGGTTGATTGACGTTTGGTACATTTGCCTAGCCACCGACATTCTAACTAGAACTCTTTGCCTAATATGGAAAAATTACTTTCAGAAGAAATCTGACCGCAGAACAGGCTTTAGAAATCCTACAAAAATATTGATGCTAGTTATTCAGGTGGAGAGGGAGAGACCGATGAGGACGACTGGGTAGGAAGTGGCTCAGATTGTGACAGAGAGTCCAAGGATGATTGCATCAGTGACCCATCAGACAATAGTAAAACTTTTGTTCAAGTTTTGGATAGCACTGCCCACACTTTAGCCGTTACACTCATCAGCCCAAAAGCCAAACCAGAGCCCATGATATACTATAATCACTCACAGGTTGGCGTGCCGACCATATGCGCTCCGCAGGTTTCCAGCCCCTCCGCTGCTGAAGAGCGGAGAGAGCAGCTTTCGCGAGGCAAAGAAAACAGGGCGAGGTGCATCAGCACTGGATAAAAAAACCCTATCATATAATTTTTGTTACAAATGTGAAAAGTTCATCAGGGGAAAATGCGTGGGGGTAATGAATTTCTGTAAATAAAATTGTAATTTTAAACTTCGAACCTGTGTGGTAAAACAGACTTAAATGTAGATCACAGATAATAGCATACAATACAGCCTTCAAAATATATATATTAGACCTGATATAAGGTCTACATATCCACGAGTTTATATCGCACACTAGAACCATCTCAGCTGATGACATCATCACTACTCATGCGTTCCATTGGGAAAAATGTCACTCGTCAAATTGACGGCCAGTTGGAGTTCGAGTAGGATCAGAATTCTGGGAGTCCCAGTGTTAAAGATAGTCTCTGTGTCTGCACCCTGATGCTTTATCTTTCCAGTTCTTTTCCCTGAAAATAGATCACTCGGGATAAATTCTTTAAAAAACATTTCATAACTTTTATGGTTAAATAACCAGGAGACATGACAACAGATTCTGATAGAAATTGTAATGCAACTCAGATCAGAGAAATTGCTTAGAATATACAGAAGGCAGCTGCTCACCCTGAGCTCACCTCTCAGGAAGTGGCCCAGATTAACAGTTAAAAGGCATTTTTCTTCAGTCTGCCACATCATCTTATTTTACATCATACATGTTAGCAGATGAGGAGACATCCATGGCTCCAGCCTTATCAACATATTATACTTTGTTCTTAGCTGAAGGACGCCGCTCTAATTCCATTCCCAAATATTAGCCGTGTACAGAATTAAGATTATAACTGTATATCCGGACAGACGAACTGGCCTAATTAGATTAAAACGTCAGTTCTGACGTGCAACAGGGAGCTCATACGAAGGCGTAATAAACTCACACATCTTCAATGATAGATATAAATATAAATTGCATATATGCAGATATAGGTTTAGTTTGCTTGTGCACATACAGACCTGGAAGATCATGTCTAGCTGTGTTTGACTCTCCTGTTGTGTATTTGGTACCTTTCTACACAAGAGCTTCCTCTTGATAAACCTGTTGAAATAAACACGGATATTTACAAAATATGTATGATTTAGAAATTCATAGCTTTTAAACTTGATGTATTGCATTATTTTTATTTTATTATTTTTTTTTTTTACAGTGTCCTGTCTGGCAAGGTGGCAATAAGAATAATTGTCTTGATGCAGCAAAAGGAGCCCAACAGATTTTACTTTCACAAGTGTAGCGGTATCGCAATTGCCATACTGCTCCACTTGTTTCATCTATATAAATTGCTTTATTATAATTATGCAGGGGAGTTTTACAGTTCATATGGACACTGCAATGTAAGTAGAGCAGAAAAACAGAAGAAGAAGGGAGGAAAAAGAAAAAAAGGACAAAGAAAAAAAAGGGAGATAGAGAAGGAGACAATGACAAAACATTTTCAGTCTGCTTCATCACCTGTATGAGATAAAAAAAGCACAGCTTACAACCAAAAGACATAGTCACGGATATATAAAATAAAGCAACACCTTGAAACTATAAGCTAAAGTATATTAATAAGTCTGACATATACTCTGTGTTACCTGAAGGAGAATATGAATGTGGGGTTTCTGTTTGGAAGTGAATCTCCTAAGTACCTGAAGCCTAGCACCTGTAGTTGTTTGTGAGGGTGAACTTGTGCATGTAAAGTTTTTAACCATAGAAAATGCTCAATAATTGGTTGTGGAGGCGGGAGGCACCCCGAGCACTGAGTCCAGCGCCGGGAACCCAAAGCCCCAGGCCAAAGGGACCCCAGAAGCGAGGCACCAAGGCGGGGCCAGCCCGAGGAAATCAGACCCCCCACCAAGGGGTAGGAGGAGAAACAGCCACAAAGAAGCCCCCCAGCCGCCCGCCATGCCAGCGCCCAGGGGCAGCGGGGATGAGTCGCGGGCTCCGCCGGCTGGCGAACACCCTGAAGTAGGGCGGGCACCCGAACACCCAGCCCCCGCATTGCAGAGCACCCGAGCAAGCCCCGCCCCGGCTGGCCCGGCGACGGCGTAACACACCCACGCAACTGCACCACCCAGGAAAAACACTCCAGAAGTAGCATCACGCCCTTGTGAACCCATTCTCTTGTGCGCACTATGGAACCCCCTAAAAGCGCCCCGACCAAAAGCGCAGCCCACCCACAAAGACCGATGCCAACAGCTGGCTGGCCATAACTTACAGCACCGCGCTGGGAATCAGCCGAGAGCAGAAAAGCCGCCCGGCACAAAACCCATAAGAAAGAGCAGGGCCGCAGCCGGCTCAATCACCCAGCCCCCAGCAGCCCGAGGGGCAGCACAAAGCCAGAGCGGGAGGCGCAACCATACCTCTCCCCCTGCTTTGGCTGTGCTGCTTTGGACTGAGAAGCCAAAGCAGCACAGCCAATCCGGCAGAAGGGGGGCCCCCACCAGTTTCACCACCGTAGCCTGGGGGCACGGGACGACCGTATTAAATTATTATGATCGCTAGAAAAAAAATAAAATTCGGCAGATTTCATGCCTGCTTTTAGCAGGTTATGTTCTGCTGTCCCTTTCCAGCTAAAACCTACAGCATGCACTACGGCTGTTCTTGGCCAAGTGCAAAGTGGTCAGGATGAGAATCAGCCCGTCCAAGTTCAAGGCCATGGTGCTGGATCGGAAAAAGGTGGCTTTTCCCCTTCTGATTCAAGAAGTGTTCCTGCCTCTAGTGGAGGAGTTCAAAAGAGTATCTTGGGGTGACGCTCACACACTAGCTCGAGTGCGGTGCGAGCAGCCAGACGCAACTCCGCATACCCCTCTCACACACGCCCTTTTTGACTCACGATTGATTAGCGGCTCTGATTTCCGAGGCAGGTCCGGAGATTTTAACTTCCGAGAACGAAGTTCACTTGAGTTCCGCGTAACTCCACTTAGCGATAACCGAGCCCAAATAAGGATATTTGCGAGGCGCTTCGTTAGCGAGGAGGAGCTCGACGCGCCGCGGATAACTTTCTTCGGAATTTTCTGCTGCTGCCCGGAGTGTCTCGGTAACGCAGCGGACAGCTCAGCAGCCGGAGTGAGGTTCACGATCTTTGTGACTTGGAATCACTCGCGGCGCCGCACCCACCGCACCTCAACGGTAAGACCGGAGTCGGTGTGAGCCGGGGGTAAATCCGGCGCAATGGGATCTCCAGTATCACCAATTGTAGCCAATCTTTACATGGAAGAAATGGAAAAGAGAGCTTTAGACACTTTCAATGGAATACCACCAAGCCACTGGTTTAGATACGTGGATGACACATTCATCAAAGATCAGCTAGAGTGGAAGCTTTCACCAAACACATCAACTCTGTTGACCGTAAAATCAAATTCACCAGAGAGGATACCAAGGACAACAAACTACCCTCTCTGGACTGTCTGGTGAGCATGGAAGAGATAGAAAGCCTAAACATTGAAGTGTATGGGAAACCTACTGACACAGACCAGTATCTTCTTTTTGACTCACACCACCACCCACTGGAACACAAACTCCTCAGTCATCAGAACCTTACAACACCGAGACTGAACATGTCCCTACTAAAACAGATGGGAAGCACAAAGGGAACAGAAACACACATCAAGATGCTCTCGAAACTGTGGATATCAAACTGAAACGTTTATCAAATCAACAAAGGAAATCAAAAGACAACATAACAGAGACAGCAGATGGGAAAATTAAGCGCCAAAAACATCCCACAATCCCTTATGTTTGCTGGAGTGTCTCTGAAAGCTCCAGAGGATTTTCTCCAAACACAAGATCCCAGTGGCATTTCAAGCCAAACCAAACCCTTAAACGGAGGCTAGTGCACCCTTAAAAGATAAAACCCCCAGACCAAATATAAGGCGCAGTGGTATATGCTGTTCAGTGCAATGAGGAATGCTCTGATCTTTGCATCACTGGAGAAACAAAACAACCTCTCCACAGGCATGGCCCAACACGGAAAGGCGGACCCACTACTAGAACTACAAAGCCCAGTACACCTACACCTTACTTATGGACAAAGGACATTCTTTTGAGGACCAGAATGTCCGCATTTTGGACAAAGCAAATTAAGAGGGAAGTGAAGGAAGCCATCTATGTTAAGAGAGAAAAACCAACTTTAAACAGAGGTGTGGTGAGACTCAGATTCCAGCTTCCAAAAACATACGAGATTCAATCATAAGACATGATCCTTCCAGATATCGCAAACCCCCTTACCCCATCACAGAGGAGCGAGAATGCCCCCCTTTAACGACCGACCCTAGAATCATAGACAGGTTCAGATATTACAGGCTACTTGATGGGACTAACGACCCATTCATGGGTTACCATTGCATGTTTTCCAGCAAGCTTATTACAAGGCGTTGTCTATGTAAGACTCAAACTCACTTTCGGATCCAGACATTTGAATTGAGAAAGCTTCCTGGAGAGGTGGAGAAACGTCTTCAAATCTTGAAAACCAAGTCCAGTGGATATTTTTTGAATTTTTACGGAATAACAGTTATTGTTTTGAGAGCAGGCTGCACAGGAATTTCCCGTCAGCCTACAGTCTTTTCTTGCTGGCTCCACATGTTCAAAAGGGAATCCAATATTCCGAACGTGTTGGGCTTTTCCACCTTAAAGCTAGCTTGCACATCCATGATATTATCCTGTTCAACCACCGCAGCCAGCATGCGTTCAATCAAACCCAGCATACGACTCAGCTCACTGTCCTGCTCGTTCACAGACTTTGTGAGTGCGTCAACCGCTGCCGGCAGCCTGATCAATGCCCAAATTGGCGCAGATATTTTCTGTAATTATAGATAGATCAGGTATCCTCCAAATCCAAACAGGAGAAATCCGATTATAATAAATGCGAAATTCAACACATCTTCGATATCCTCCTCTGACAGCATTGTAAAACACACCATCCTCCAAGCCTTCCAGGACTCCATGGTGTATCCCACCAAGTATGTCCCGGTAGGACAGGAGGGGTCTCATTTTCCCTGCCACTTTGACATGCCACATTGTGTTTTTTTAACCTGGAAAAAACACAATGTGTTTAATACATTCTTGCACGTTTGGAAAAAAAATGTAAATCATATTAAAAATAAAAAAAATCTAAGATTTTATTTTTAGGCCGTATCGCCTAGCCCTTCTTCTCAGGTCCAAGAAACTTAAAACGACATGAAGCCTTACCTAGTTGAGTGGGATGATTTGAAATCAATAACCTTATCCTTTGACATGTCACTTTGAAAGGAGACACAGCTTGAATAAAGTTCATCTGCTTTTTTCAACCTGGAAAAAAACACAATGTGTTTAATACATTCTTGCACTTGTGGAAAAAAATTGTAAATCGAATTAAAAATAACTAAAATCAGAGATTTTATTTTTAGGTGGTATCGCCTAGCTCTGTTACCATCATTTAAAAACTTAACGGGGAAAAATGCTTTATATCAATGCTGCTGTATTTTCTTTATTACTTTAATTAATAAAAAGCTCCCTGAAAAACGTAAATACTTAGCATATTAGTATAGTATATAGAAACTAAAGAGGAGAACAACATGAAGCCTTACCTATCTGAGAGGGATGATTTGAAATCAGTAACCTTATCCTTTGACATGCCACTTTGAAGGGAGACACAGCTTGGATAACTTTGATAAAGTTCATCTAAAACGCTGAGCCTGGAAAAAAAACAATGTGTTTAATGCATTCTTGCACATTTGGAAAAAAATTGTAAATCAAATTAAAAATAACTAAAATCAGAGATTTTATTTTTAGGCCGTATCGCCTAGCCCTTCTTCTCAGGTCCAAGAAACTTAAAACAACATGAAGCCTTACCTATCTGAGTGGGATGATTTGAAATCAGTAACGTTATCCTTTGACATGGCACTTAGAAGGGAGTAAGCTCTTCTCTGAAGTTTCAAAGCCTTTTTTAACCTGGAAAAAAACACAATGTGTTTAATACATTCTTGCATGTTTGGAAAAAAAATGTAAATCATATTAAAAATAAAAAAAATCTAAGATTTTATTTTTAGGCCGTATCGCCTAGCCCTTCTTCTCAGGTCCAAGAAACTTAAAACGACATGAAGCCTTACCTATCTGAGTGGGATGATTTGAAATCAGTAACCATATCCTTTGACATGTCACTTAGAAGGGAGTAAGCTCCTTTCTGAAGTTCCAAAGCCTTTTTTAACCTGGAAAAAAAAACATAAATTAATTTAATTAACAAAAAAGTCCACCGAAATGAGAGACATTGGGAGGAGAATAAAAAAATCTCACCAAGGTGCCAAGTAGAGGGGCCTAATAACCTTATCCTTTGACATGCCACTTTGAAGGGAGACAGAACTTGGAGTACGTTCATCTGCATAGCCGACCCTCAACATGTATTCAATAGATTCTTGTACAGTCCTTTAACATTCTGTCATATTAAATTCCTTATTCTGTTCAAAAAGCTGAGGATGTTTTTCTCCACTGACCATAATGCTATTCAATGATTTGCGCTACGTTCACACCTAAAGCATCAGAAGCAGCACGTTTACATGCAGTCAATGGTTGATGCACATCAAGGCGCATCAAAAGGTCCTCCAGCGGGTTTTAAGCAGCAGGAGCTGCGCGTCATGAGTTTCTGAGCATCTGATACACGGGACACCCTGCAAAGCAGCAGCTGCTGGAGTTGGAGAAATTGAACTTTAGCTGCTGGTACGCCTCATCAACCAATCAGACAAGCTGATCTGGGGCTGGCAGGGAGTCAGGCCGCCAGCACTGCTGATCTGGCGCTATGATCCTCCTCTGAAACAGTTTGTGCGCCTAAATTAACTTCAAATGTAGAAAACCTGCCGGCCAGAATATGTTTGGCTTTTATTATCCTACTGCCTGCAGTTTGTAGCACAGACCCTGAAAAGCAGCTAACATCTACTTCCAGCCGCCACCAACGGGAGGGGAAAACCCTGTTGGTGGCGGGCCTGAGGCAGCTGCTGCTGGAAGGGATTCCCAGTGACGGCGCATAGCGCCCGGTATGTGGGGGTCTGGCGGCTCCCACAGAGAAAAATAATCTTTGAAGGCAGGATGGTAATCTGGATGAGCTGAAGCTGCACAGACCATGTTTTCAGGAGGACTTTCTCACTTCAACAGAGATTCTAACTACTTTCTACCCGCTGATGACAGCAAATATAGCTGCCATTGTTCCAGGCTAACAAAGGATAGAGTAGCTCCGCCCACCACGCATCAGACCCACTTTGCCACCGTGCACTTGGAGCAGCAGAGACTAAACTTGTAAAGCATAAAAATTAAAGCAGAGCTTCAAAAATAAAGCAGCACGCACATTATTGCTGCTTCTGCTGCTGGCAGTCTGAACATAGCATTAGAATCTTTTGTTGGGGGCGATTTTAAAAACATTACATCGATTTTTTATTTTTTATTTCTTTTTTTTATGTCACATTTTTAGCTCCAAGAGAGTTTATGTAGCTGCAGTATTACCTTAAGGTTGCAGATTGGCTAGCGACAGCGTCACAAGAAACAGCAAAAGAAATAACTACAGTTGAGTGAGAAGTTGGTTGTCAAAAAAGGAATAAAACGATCTTTCATTATGAACTGCAGGGTCAAAGTTTTCTGACGTAATGGAGGATTTCAGGTGTGCGGCAACTGCTGGTAGGGACTTTTTAGAAAAATCTTTTTTTGGTCTTTTGGAGCTTATTAGAACGCATTAGCACCCAAACACAAGTTTAGGAGGAGGATGGAGGATGGGAGCCGGGGGTCAGTAACATGAACAAGCTGCTGGCAAAATAGCAGAAAAATGCCAGTCTCACCGGGATGAACAAACCAACCCACTAACCAACAAACCTAAGCTAAGAAACTGCTAACTGTAGCCATATATTTAGCGTAAAGCACCACATATGATAGTAGAGGAGCAGGGCATATTTAAAGACATCATAACTACACTAGAAATAAAAAAAATCTGAGATTTTATTTTTAGGCCGTATCGCCTAGCCCTTCTTCTCAGGTCCAAGAAACTTAAAACAACATGAAGCCTTACCTAGTTGAGTGGGATGATTTGAAATCAATAACATTATCCTTTGACATGTCACTTTGAAAGGAGACACAGCTTGGATTAACGTTCATCTGCTTTTATCAACCTGGAATAAAAAAAACAATGTATTTAATACATTCTTGTATGATCATTTAATATTCTGCAATATTAATTTCTATATAGTCTTTATTTTCAAAGAGCTAAGGATATTTTTCTACATTGACCATAAAGCTATCACTTTGCATACATAGCATTAATAACTATTACTATGTTGACATTATTTTAAAAAACTTAACTGGAAAAATGCTTAAAAGCACACTTGGACTTTGTGACCTAAAGAGTTTGATGCATATCAGTTATTTAAAATGATTCCTCAGGCCAATATATAGCGCTTGACACCATCAATGTCATGACCTTGGCACTGAAGTCTGGTCTGATCACTCAGTTCCCACACCTGCTTAGCTCCGCCCAGTTCTCATTACCCCCTGTATCTGGTCCACCTTCATTAATGTCTATTTAGCCAGCCTTCAGACCTATGAAGGACCAACTCTGCCATATTTAAAATAAATACAGAAATAAATAAATGCTCAATAAATGTATAAGCATACAATTAATTGCCAACAAAAAAGTGAGACATAAATGTATATAACTCTTAATTAGCTTAACTTTATTTATTTGCCTTTGTAATATTTACCTTATTTATTTTTCTGTCCTTTATAATCTTCAACTTTATTTTTTAATTACTTATATTTTTAAGTGTTTATTTATGTGCATGTTATTATATTTTTGTCTGTTTTATTTCTCCTTTGTATTTTTTTACCTTAGTTATTTCTTCGCCGCTGTTTATTTCTCTCTGCCCTTTTTACATTTCTCTATGCTTACCTTTTACATTTCTCTCTGCCCTTGCACATTTCTCTCTGCTTAACTTTTTTAGCATCTTCTGCCCTTGCATTTCTCTCTGCCTTTTTACATTTCTCTATCTGCCCTTTTTACGATTCTCTCTGCCCTTTTTACGTTTTCTCTCTGGCTGGCACTTTACGTTTCTCTCTGCCCTTTTTGCGATTTTCTCTCTGCCCTTACGTTTCTCATATGCATTTTACATTCTGCTCTGCCAGCGCATTTCTCTCTGCCCTTTTTACGTTTCTCTCTCTGCCCAGCACTTTTACGTTTCTCTCTGCCTTTTTGCGTTTCTCTATCCGCCCTTTTTACATTTCTCTCTGGCCTCTTTACGATTTCTCATCTGCCCAGCTTTTTACGTTTCTCTCACCAACCCAGCACGTTTTCTCTGTCCCGGCACTCTGCCCCCATTTTTTACGTCTCTCTGCCCTTTTTACGTTTTCTCTCTGCCCAGCACACGTTTCTCTCTCTGCCCAGCTTTTACATTTTCTCTATGCGCATTTTCTCTCTGCCCTTTTTACACGTTTTCTCTCTGCCTTTTTACGTTTCTCTCTGCCATTTACACATTTTTCTCTCTGCCCGTTTTACATTTCTCTCTTGCCCTTTTTGCACATTTCACTATGCCCTTTTTACATTTTCTCTCTGCCCTTTTTTGCATTTCTCTCTGGCAGCACACTTTTGCGGTTTTCTCTCTGCGCCAGCGCACGTTTCTCTGCCAGCGCTGCGTTTTCTCTCTGACGGCTTTTTGCATTTCTCTATGCGTTTCTCTCTCTGCTGCTTTTACATTTCTCTATGCCCTTTTACATTTCTCTCTATGCCCTTTTTACATTCTCTCTGCCCTTTTCACATTTCTCTCTGCCCTTTTCACATTTCTCTCTGCCCTTTTTTACATTTCTCTCTGCCCTTTTGCGACTCTCTGGCTTTCTTTACATTTCTCTCTTTAACTTACGGCCCTTTTCTGCCACATTTCTCTCTGCCCTTTTTACATTTCTCTCTGCCCTTTTTACATTTCTCTCTCTGCCCTTTTTACATTTCTCTATGCCCTTTTCTATGCCCAGCATTTCCTCTCATAACCCTTTACGTTTCTCTGTACGCGCACGTTTCTCTGCTGCCCTTTTTTACGTTTCTCTATGCCCACGCGACAACATACGTTTCTCTGCCGCCCTTTTTACGTTTCTCTCTGCTTAACCCAGCGCACGGTTTTTCTATGCCAGCCTTTTCTCTCTGCCAGCACTGCTCTCGCACCCAGCACTACGTTTCATCTCTGCCCAGCGCAGAACTTTTTGCGTTTCTCTCTGCCCTTTTTACGCTTTCTCTCTGCCCACTTTTTCTCCTCTGACAGCACACATTTCTCTCTGCCCTTTTTACATTTCTCCTTTTTACGCCCTTTTTACGTTTCTCTGCCCTTTTTACATTTCTCTATGCCCTTTTTACATTTTCTCTATGCCCAGCTTTTACATTTCTCTCGTAACTGCCTCTTTTTACATTTCTCTCCCAGCACTTTTACATTTCTCTATGCCCTTTTTACAGTTTCTCTCTGCCCTTTTACGTTTCTCTGCTTGCGTTTTTACATTTCTCCTCTGCCCTTTTACAACGTTTTCTGTCGTCTTTCTCTGCCCCTTTTACATTTCTCTCTGCCTCACGCGTTTCTCTCTCTGCCCACACACATTTCTCTCTGCCCTTTATACATTTCTCTAGCCCTTTTTACATTTTCTCTATGCCCTTTTACATTTCTCTGTGCCCTTTTACATTTCTCTATGCCCGCTTTTACGTTTCTCTCTGCCCTTTTCTGCCCCAGCACTTTGCGACTCTCTCTGCCCTTTTTACATTTCTCTCTGCCCTTTTACGTTTGGCTCTCTGCCTTTACTTTTCTTTGCATTTCTCTCTGCCCTTTTTTACATTCTCTCCTGACCGCTTTACATTTCTCTCTGCCCTTTTTACATTTCTCTATGCCCTTTTTACATTTCTCTCTGCCCTTTTTTTCTCTCTGCCCTTTTTGCTCTATGCGCTCTTTGCCCAGCTTTTACTTTTCCTACTGCCTTTTTACATTTCTCTCTGCCCTTTTTTCTCTATGCCCTCTTTATTTCTCTCTGCCCTTTTTACATTTCTCTGCCGCTTTTGCCTCTCTGCCCTTTTACATTTCTCTATGCCCTTTTGAGGACATTTCTCTCTGCCCTTTTAACATTTCTGTATGCATTTCTGTCTCATTAATAAATGAAGGAGGGTGTGTTCTAGAGAGTCAACTTCTGCTCATTGGTTGGCTTGGCTGTCCATCTTCTTAACTCACAGAACTCCAGAGTACTAAGTTAAATGTTCTCTTTTCTGTTGCTGTTGTTCAATAAAAAAAGTGCGTTTTAAGATCATTGTGAGAACCTTATACTTTTAAGCATCACCATATGGCCCATTCACAGATTTAATCGCGTAATTTAAAAAAAAATGTGACGAACTTGAGAGGACCGCGGCACCAGCGGAGCTCCGAAGCTGACAGCAGCCAGCCCAGCCCATCTGCAGCGGCCCTCTCTCGGCATAGCCGTATGTGAAGGACCGCTGGCTATGGTGGCGATTTTTTGTTGTATGTGACAAAGTCCTCGGCACAGCCGTAAGCGATGTTGGTTAGCATTTTTACTACATCGGTCGAGATCTACAGGAGAGGTCTGATGTCGAGTTCTGAAGAACAGAACTTGAGCGAGGACACTTTGCCAAACTTTGCCAAATACAACAAAAATTCGCCATCATAGCCTGGCTATAGACCCTGGCTGCCGTCAGCCTCGGTGCTCCGCTGGTTGCCCGCAGTCCTCTCAAGTTCGTCACATTTTCTTTATATCAATGCTGCTTTCTTTATTACTTTAATTAATAAAAAGTGTGTTTAATACATTAATGCAAGGTCAGAACAAAATTGTAAATAAAATAAGAAAGTCTTGTTATCCTCCCGCATCAGCTCGTCGCAGATATTTTTGATTTCTGCCCAATATTAAAGCGTGGTCTGTGCTATGTTATTCCACGCCACAACGGCAGAGGGCCAATCAGGAACTACCTGTGGGTCTAGATACGGCCGAGGCGATGAGTAGGTGGAGGCAAGTTTCTAAAAAGAGATTTGTTCATTCTCCCAGAGAGCGTGAATTTGTTGGAATCCCCAAAAAACACCAGGAAGGATTTAAACGTGCTGTCCAACAGATTGATTGGGATCACATACTGATTGGAAGAAATTGTGAAGTTGACTGTAAATCTTTTGTTGCTACAATGGAGAGTAATATTAAAGATTTTATTTTTAAAGTAAAGCATTAACATAATAAAAACATATACTACACGGGATGACTTCTGATATTCTCAAACTAATGAAAGAGAGGGATCTTGCATTAAAAACAGCAGTTAAGACTAAATCAGCTACTGCTATAAAACTGTTTACAACACTGAAAGGAATAAAAGCATGAAAGCTATACGCATGGCCAAAGCAGATTTTTCCTCACTATAATCTAACATGCAAAAGGGGATTCCTACAATAATTTGGACCCAACTAAAAAAACCTTTAGGACAGGACTCAAAAATTAAATGAACTTTAGAAATTAAGATAAATGGATAAAATTACAAATAATACAAACTTAGTTGCAAGATTCCTTCCAATAACTTTTTTATTGAGATCTGTGTCAGAAATATTGCCCAAAGCTTCCCGCCTAACAATCTAAATACACTCACCCGGCCACTTTATTAGATACACCTGTCCAACTGCTCGTTAACACTTAATTTCTAAGCAGCCAATCACATGGCGGCAACTCAGTGCATTTAGGCATGTAGACATGGTCAAGACAATCTCCTGCAGTTCA